>SJOL01005295.1:91474-140318 GCA_004794785.1 Opisthorchis felineus
CTTGAATACGCCAACCAAGTTGTCTACTCAGGGCGCACGAAGGACGTAACCCTCACTGAGCGTGTCCAGCGAGCTGCTACGAAAATGGTTGCGGGCCTTAAATCCGTGGACTACGAAATGCGTCTCACGGCGCTTGACCTCTTTCCCCTCGAGTATCGCCGCCTCCGAGGGGACCTAATTCTTACTTATGCCCTGTTTGAACAAGGTTTGGCCAACAGGTTTTTCACCGTTGAGCCAGCAAACACACGGCGGGGACATGGTAAGAAGATTTTCAAGCTAAGAGCGCACACTTTTATTAGGCAAAATTTTTTCTCATTTCGTGTAGTAGCTGCGTGGAATAACCTTCCTCCATCAGTTGTCCACGCTCCTTCTAGAACCCATTTCAAAGCACTACTAGACACTTTTCTATGCGAGTCCTCGTGCTGGCAAACATACTGCCCCGCGCTGAGAACTTAAAGAGCAGTGCTACACCCTTTTTTCGCTTGTGCCTTTCAGGTGAACGACAACCGCAGAACGACAAGAACACAACCGACCCGGGAAACTTGGGCAAAGGCCTCGACCCTGTGTATCAATCCGTGAAATCCGTGAATCTGTGAATCCCAGACAGTCAAAGATTTCTTAATAATTGTTCAAGCGGTATCAAGGTCTACTCTAGGCGTGGGGTTCATTTTTTTAAAGGTTCTGTCTCAGCATGATCTGTCTATGAAGGCATCGAAGGGTTATGTATAGACGTTAGTTTCTCCAATTGTTTCTCCCTAATTGGATTCGCAGAAGCTTCCAAAGAATACGTGAGCAATATTTACATCGCACTGTCCGCATAAGCCCAGGAGGGAAAAGCTATTAGCGACCTTTGTTTCGGTGGGTGTCATGGTTAGGTAGGTGATATGCCGTTGGTTCTTGCAAAACACCAGGAATTCTGCCGTGTACTGGTGGTTTAATCTGACGGTGGTCGTTTCAGCGGCAGCTCATTTACCCATATGCAACATTTGCTTCAACATTCCCAGAGGTCGTAAGCATTGCTGTTAAGCACGTGACGAATGGCCCAGGGAACATTTTTTAAAGCATCTGGATTTCACTGCGTAGGTACTAGCAGTGTGCATGTATTGTGACAGGCAGAATAGAGATCGGGAGGTGGAAAATGCATATCACCGTCGAAGCGACAATTTTACGCCTTTGCGCGAGTTTCTCAACTCGTTCAAGGATATGATGATGGTAGTGCTGCGTCGTGTTCGTGACGAATAAGATGACACCACCGATGCAGGCTGCCAAATATGCATTCGTTCGTGACACAATGTTGTGCTAATTTTGCTCACGCCATGCCATAAACATGCCATTTCTCTTGCTGGTTGGTTCCAGTCGCGGCCGAGATATGTTCCCTTGACAATCGGATGAGGCCACCATGCACGGTTAAGCCCTCACAATCGGAGGCTAACCCAGGTACGTACCTAGCAGTTACCATGAGCAGCCAAGAGGCAGCGCATACGGTTTTAAAGATCAAGGGCCATAGTGGGCTAATCTTTCTGGTAATTTTGCCCATTTTTGAAGAAATCGAGTTCACTGATGCTGACTTGAAATAGGATGGATTTCTCCGGAGCGTTCGCAGGTCACGCGCAAATTCTCGGAGAATGCTGCATCTTATTCTGAACACTCCCCCATATCTGAGAGTGCAGACCATTCACATGGGTGCGAAATGGCGCCCGTGTTGCACGATGCATTAGGTTATCTTGGAGTATTACAATCGGCGTGAGATACAAACCATGCGGTGGTGCAGCAGCTATGGATCTGCCGCCTGCAATAACTTTTCCAAAGGTCACTTTGCAGGATAACATTAACGAACACTTCATTATCATACTAACGCTTCAGCATCACTATGGCAAAACATTTGCCATCGCCTTTGGCCATTTTATCACGTTAGGCCTGTAAATAACCAAAAAACCGTAAGCTCTGGTTTGTGCTATGGTTGACTTAGAACGTCGAAACGTCTTATCCCTATCTTGCAAATTAACTGCAACTTTCGTTATGTAGTGGAAATTCTAATGACGCTTAGATTATTGACAGTTCGTCAAGCAGACAGGGTGCCAAAAATTATTAGTTTCTTCTGTTACCGCGCCCTGAGGTTGGAAGAGACCGTTGAGGGTTAGGATACTGCAAGCTGAAATGTGTTTATTTCTTTGACCGAAATAATTTCACCGTAACGATTGATTCGCGTGAGATGTGTGGTAAATGGGCAGATTTTTTCCAGCGGAGTGAACAGTAAAACAAGTAACCAACATAATCCTACATATCCAGGATAACAGTGAATTCTAGTTTGATCACCAGCGACAAAACCTGGCAATTTAGCTGTAAGGAACTATAGACAGACTGAATTAATACCGTGTTTAGAATCAGAAGAAAGGGATTCTGGTTAGCATCCTGAGGCAAATGTATAGAACTAGGTACAATTCCGAATCTTTCCACGGGCTGACTGAAGGAGAGTGATGGTGCGTTAAAAAACATTTCCAGTGTATCATCAAGTGGCCGATGTCTAAACTCTTACCATCTTTCTACCTTTGGTTGAAATGTAGGTTTAATTGACCCGGCGAGAACTTGTGGCCAGATATTTTTGTATACAACGTGCAATAGGGCAATCCCTCCGATGTGTGACTTGGAGGCGTACTAGCAAAAGGAAGCTTCACTTCTTCCCTCCGGTGGATATTGGTGACACAAATTACATATTTCCGCCAGGATATCGAAATTTAGATTTTGGCGTCTATGCGGGAAACCTCACCCATTTTGCCACATACCACCTGGGCAGTGTTTCTGAATCTGCTTACTCGCTCTGCCAAATTACACGGATAGGCGTAAATACTGCCCCGTCCATGTTTGTTTACTCAACAATGGCATTCGTGCCGTATACCACAGCGTTCGTGTTCGTTCGTGTACGCTTTTCCCTTTTTGCATATAAATTTCATTTGAGCTTCTTGGTCGATGACAGCTTGAAAACAATGTGTGCTTTTCATGTGGTGCGTCCAGCGTGAACATATTTTCCTGGTGCTGATTTGCTAGCTAAACGGAAAGGTTCTGAACTGAGAAAACACCCCCGGAGTGACGGAAGAGTAATTGAATATCCGAAACTCAACCCATAGCCCTGCAAACGGAACAGCCAATATTCATGAACCCCACCGCCTGTCTAGAGGAGTGCACATAGATACGACAGCTTAAACCACTGATAGATCGACGACAAATGTAACTGTATGGTAATAGAGTATTTGAGTTAGCTCAAAACTAAGTATATATTTATAATAGCATTCAATTGCTAGCACAATAAGTAGGCGCACGTCTATGCATTCCAGCAACTTCATACGATTTAAGGTCTACAACCGTCACAAAAAAGGAGAAGTCATCACTCTATGAGTCATCAAATACGTCAGTGCTTGGCATGGTTCCCGTGACTAGAGGACGGTGGTGCCACATCCTGTCTGAGCGGAGGTCAATCACAATGCTGTAGTATGACGGTAAATTGTTCGGACAACTCTCTGAAAGGTCATGAATTTGAAATCTGCTGAAATTCTCTAAGGTGCGCAATGCTTATGACGCCCAATGAGGAAGAAACTGATGTACACAGCTTTTCAGCATTTATTAACCCCCCCTAAGAACGGAACCCCAATTGAGGAACAAAATCGTTTCACGGCATAAGCATGCTCGAATGCAGAACAATGATAACAAGCTTACTTGTTGCTATAATGTTCTACGGTTAGGATATATGAGACACTGTGATAGTTGTGTGGATGACATCATGGTGCCACTTATGATGTGTTCGGAGGATGTAGGTAGTGCCTCAGACTGTTTTCCAACATCCCTTGTGGACGGATACCTACCGAAAAATGCTTGACCCAAAAGTTTTCTCTGTAAGGGGTGGTTTACCAGGCAAATTATTTGAGTGCTTACGGCGAAGTGCGGTAAATTTATCCTATTTATCTATTTCGAGTTCTATTTATTTATTTCGAGTTAACTCCAAGAAGTTAGGAACTTGTTGGGAATCACGATCCCGTCCGAAATATTTTCAGAAATGCCGCCCGGTGTGCATGCGTGAGAAGCCAGCTGCCTATCTATGCTGAAAAGCTTAAAAGCACTGCACAGCTGCTTCATCCTTGTTGGGAATAATCTCACGGAACTCCGGAGAGTCTCGAACCCGCGACCTCCTGGCCAGTAGTTGGAACGCTTAACCGTTCTTCTGCGAGCGGCTGATCAGCAGTGTGATTAGCTAGCATTTAGACAAGACATGTCCTCACTCATCCTCCACCAAATGAGTGAAACTTCCATCTGAGCAGTCGTTGCTCGAGGAGCCAGTCAACACGTGTGACCGCGTGATGTGGATCCCGTGATTGAAGGATAAGCGGCGCTACATCCTGTCTAAGTGCCAATTAGTCACACTGCTAATCAGCCGCTCGTGGCCGAACAGTCAAGTGTTCAAACTGCTAAATAAGAGGTCAGGGGTTCGAAACTCTCCGGAGTTTCGTGAGATGCGCACTACTGATGAGTCCCAATAAGGATGAAACAGCTGTTCAGTGCTTCTCGGCTTTTCAGTATAGATTGTTTTCACTTGCAGGACGAAATCTCCACAAAAATTCCCAAACGTCCTCACACTACCAACAAGCCAGCTGCCTATTGGGCGCTCAAGCATCCTCTCAGTTACGGGTGGCGATGCTTGTGTCCACGAATGCCCTTGAAACGACATCAACCAATCACTTAATGCCGATTGGGCAGCCCTGTTTCAAGGTAAAACGTGTTTCAAATACCGCGGTGCTCCCTGTATTTGGGGTCCCCTGTTCGCGGGGATTCCGTCATGTTCTCATTCGACATGCCTTTCCTCGTCATTAGGGTCCTGAAAGCGGGGTTTTCAGTCAATTACAATAGTAACAATCTAATAGGTTTTCATTTTTATATTTTGGGTTCCATCCTTGTGATGTGGTTGTACCTATACGTAGGCTGTTGAAGAATGCCGGGAATGTCCAAAAGCGATTACTCAGTTGTACGACAGGGGCTTTAACTAAACAATGTGCCCAGCACCAAAAGGTGCGATAGTTTGGCCATGTGTTGTGCATTCCGAATCATCGTTTGCCCAAAAGCGTGCATTTCCCGTGCCCAGTGTAGTGGCGCTTTCAGAGACGTGGTCAACCTTTGACCACTAAAAAGTTTGCATGAAAGAGTTTGCAAAAAGCCTGAGGGCTGTCGGCACGACTAGCCTTCCGGGATTGGGGCCGCGTGCTCTCTACTGTACCTGGTTATTTACAATGCAAGATACATGCAGCTCTACAGCTGCTAATCGATGTCCAGGCGCTTTTTTATTATCAATTTTATCCAAATTGTCTACACGGGTATCTGGATGTGTAGAAATAATTGTGGCCGACTGGTGGTTGGTCCCACCTCTAACAATTCCGTCCTTTTATTTACAATGAGGTTTCCAGATAAACCGGTTGTACGGTTGTGACGCAGTGACGCGAACGCTGATGTGCTGTCGGTGATGGTGATGACATCTACCTTGGGTCAGTGTCCTGGTTAGTCCTGAGAACTCTTTGCAAAAGACTTGGAGAACGAAATATCATTATGTGTTTCCAAACTCATCACCTCAACCTACATTCCGTCTTCAGGTGAGAGAACGAACCTCCCTGAAATTATTCTCAACACAGCTTATCACCGTTTCCTCCTTTCTCGTTGCTGCCTTATGAACCTTACCCTCTTCCCCTCCGAATTCCCACAACCTGGTATGGGAAACTCACTGAGTGCATTCTCTTTGACTTCTATGCTTTCCTCAAGACTCCGTAAGCGTATAGTCCATCGGCGGGGACACAGTTGGGGGTTCACTGTCTAGGCGGTTGCACTCTTAACCGACCCTCCAGCGAAATCCTACAAGGATCGGTGCTGAGACCCACGCTATCTTTGTTGATCATCAGCTCGCTTTGTTCTCGTCTTCCGCCCGACTGTGAAGATCCACCTCATGTTGACGACCTAACGACACGGTGAAATTATCCTCGTACGGCAGGTCGCTAATGCCTGTGCTTCCTGGGCCAAAACCAACCTTCTCATCATCAGCTCACAGAAGTTGGCCAATAGTAAAAAGGATGGGGTGTGTTTCGCCTCTGCTTTCCTACTGCCCGTAAAAAATGACACCATCTCTGTTCCCGTAGTCACTACCTCCGGTCTTTCCACTTCTGTAGTGGTCCTCCATTCCTTCAAGAGGAACGTCAGATTGGTCAGCCTCCACCGTAAAACTTTTCCAAACCTAGGTCAGTTCAACTGTGCTGTATTGCACGTTTGTCCCCCCTAAAAGAACACTACAACAGTGCATGGCTGCTCTGCCTGAAGCACGATGTTAAGATGCCCAAAAATGTAAAAGCGCAGAAAATTTCGCTGTACTCCGAAAGTTCTTTCACTATAAACTACTGCGGCAGTGGTGAATCAGTGTCAACACTGATGTTGCTGTTTCTGATGATGATGATGACGAACGACTCCTGCGGCTATATCTGTTCCCGTTGGAATGCTGGAGTCGTCGAAGATATCTCATACACTTACAGCCTTTCTCACTCTGGGATCCATGACCAATATTTTATCCCTTCTCACAACACCAACCTCCGAGGTCTTTCCGCACGACGTCGACCGTTTTCTTCTTAAACCGGTCCCGTTATTCCCCGCTCGTGCCCTATCATCCACCCCTTCCTGTAAACCACCGCGGATTAGGGTTGACCCCGCGAAATTGGGTACCTCCACCCCAATAAGACCCATCATCACGAGTGGTGAAGCCCCGTTTCATTCCCTTCCTTTTTCAAGCACGCAACCCGAACCTCTAACCTGAATCGATAAGCGACTTAACCGAGTTTACAAGCCCTTGGCTTCTGTACCGTGTGAAGGCCCATTGAACTCGTGATCGATGCACGTCGTTGCAAGACGGAACCCAACTTGGTTTTCACTGACCTGTTGCTCTCTGTTCAGACCAGAAAGCACCTTCGATGCCACAGCTACCGGGTTAAGGCCAAGATGGTTTTCATGCAGTGTTCGTGTGTCTTTTTGAAGCTAGTGATGATTACTGATCAGTCAGACAGTCCTGATAAAAAGCAGTTGAAGATCTCTTCTAATCTTCATTTCCGACTAATCAGCATAAAGTCTTCCTCCACAGTGTGACGTCTCTTCAGCAGGATTCATTACATAGCAAAAATGACAGCATCCTGTGGTTCTCTTCATGTAGCTGCCAAGCCCACTCTGGAAAACTTTCTCGGGTTCCGCACTTACTACTTCAGGTGGGCCGTTCCATACGTTAACTATCCACGATGACAATGACAAAAATGTTCGAACTTAGCTCGCTGTGCTTAAACAGCTCACGTGCATGGCCTTGAATGGGGTTGTACTCCCAACCAGCGTGTAACGCTCCTGTATTCATCAACTGTACCGTCCAGCATCCTCCAGATGTACAGTAGGTAACTCCGCATTCCTTTACGAAGAGACGACCTTGCTGCTGTGTGACGATTTGTGAACCTGTATAACTCATTGAGATATACTGGGAAGTGTACGGGGACATTCAAAGAGCTTCTCAAACCAGGTTGACTACCATAGTTTCCTGGTTCTCCTGGTTAGGGTTTTGGTGACTTATTCCCTAAAAATGCAGGCGGTTCTGACGGTTTCACACCAACCATTGCTGACTTGCCAAGCCTTTTGAGCCAAAGGCCTCGTTTGAGGTTCTGGTTACCCTCCCGTCCAGGTCTTGGCACCCTGGCAGTATCCAAGCCCACGTACAACAGTGAATTGCACATCTGTTTGGGCTATATTGTGGCGAAAGAACTTTCGACCTCAGACTCCTCTAAGTTCCTGGAACCCATCACTGCCTTCGATCCACATCCCTTGACCTGCTCCAACATCTTGACCTTCTTATTGGAAAGGGGAAATGTGGCTGGTTTTTGACACCAAGTGCTGTCTAAGGTGCGCGTTGTAGAGAGTGCGAATGATCTCTGGAGACTTTCTGCTCGCCCACATTAGCCACCTAGCTGCAGTCTTCCGCTTGCTGTCTTCAAAAGATCTGAAATCTGGTGTTACCGGTACTCCTAGATCTCTCTCCGATATAGTTTCTCTCAGCAAGTAGCCATCGGTTAGGGACATCCGGTCGGTGACACGCAGCCTTCGTCATGAATAACGCGCAAATCCCATTGTTGAAACCAATTTTTGAGGAAGTTGCTGCTGTCTTGAAGATTTCTACATCGTCTAGAGCTTGAGGTCGTCCGCAAACGTGGAAAAGGTTGCCCTCGACAACCGAAACATTGGATTACAACATCTTATTCCACTGCGCTGTGTTTTGACTTTAAAAATTCCATGCCATACATCACATAGTGCTCGATCTTTTTAACACTATCCGAGCCGAATTTGGCCCGGAACTGCTAACCCTTGTGAACAATCGGATTGTATTTACATACAGTTTGAATAACTCAGGTCTGAGTGCCGAGCCCTGAGGAACTCCGCTAATACAGCATGTTAGACCGGAGATTGTCGTTAATCGTAACCCAAGATGTGTCCAGTGAGGGGATCTGTGAGCTAACTTCTCCGTGTACACCGTTATATGCCAGCTTCCGTAGTAGCCAACACACTGTTACATGACCACATCTGAGGCCTACATATACTAAATCAATCTGTATCGCTGCATCGACGGTTGATTCACCTCGCCAACAACAGGCTGGAAATACATGGCCTGCCTTTTTGAAAGCCGTAGGATATTGATTCGGAAATGACGCTCCGTTTTTTGTCCCTGCAGGCTACACACAAATTCATCGGTCTGCAATCCTAGAGCCGGAATGGTTTGGTTTTCTAAGAACAGTGGATTTTCCCCCACAACTTCGGGTGTTATGCAAAAAGTTTCCAAAACTCTCTGTTCGATTTCGAATTTTCTATTCCTGCTTGTCTTGGAGAAAACCGACACATAGTCCCACTGGTGTATATTCGCCTTCTCTCGCCGAAGAATTGGCGAGTGTATCGCGCAACACAAAATTCCGTCTCCTTGCTTGGTACGACGTCTGAAACACGCAGTCTTTTTGGGGCATTTACCTAATAGGCTAGCAATTCCTCATCCTGTTGTCGCTCCAGCCTTCTAATCTCTGATCGACGATTCCTGCCGACTTTGTAACTAGCATAGTTACCTGCATCCAGAGTGGCTTTGAATCGACTCCAGTGGTTTGCGCTTTTTAAGCATAGCGCGAACATTGGAGTCTATCCAAAGGGGAGTCTGCTTCCATTGGTGTCTCTTCGGAAAGGATATTAACATCTCGGTTGGTTTTAATAATCTGTTGGGTAGAAAGTACCA
Source organism: Opisthorchis felineus (assembly GCA_004794785.1). Taxonomy (NCBI): domain Eukaryota; kingdom Metazoa; phylum Platyhelminthes; class Trematoda; order Opisthorchiida; family Opisthorchiidae; genus Opisthorchis; species Opisthorchis felineus. The sequence goes on from SJOL01005295.1 coordinate 100,794, forward strand.
AATTTAGTCGAGGTCTTGGTCAGGTGAAATTTCCAAGTCCTAGTCGACTGGCGTTTGCTATAGTCGCCCTATTTTCGCACGCCAGATATTCTTACGCGGCGTTGGATGCTGATAAACCTGGGTTGGTCTTCTCCAACTGAACCGGAAAAGGAGGTGATCGCTGTTTTCTGTAGGATCCAAGTTCCACGCGCCGTTTTCCGTGTTCGAAAACAATAGGTTAAGGGCAATTGATGGTTGCCTGGCTACATCTCTGCGGATTCCCTGACGTGCTGGTAGAGGGTACTTAATAGTGTCGTTTGCAGAAACTTATATTCAAGTGGTTTCTCGGAGATCGAAGTACAGTCTGACTGGCACTCAAGGGTAGAATTGAAATTCCCTAGGATGAGGTAATCTCTCAGACGCCAAGTTTATAGATTGGTCTATCACCAGGTTTCAGGAAGAATTTGGGCTTTTGTAGATTAAAGAGGTGAATATATGGCTTCTGATGTTTGAAGCGACGGTAGTTATGGCCCTCCGTACCGTCGTCTTCCAGCGAAGTTGTAAATGCCGCATGAAGACTAGTTTGAACGTACGTTCTTTCCAAATCTGTCCTTTTCGGAACCTCGGAATTAAGCATGTTCCGCAGGTCTCTGTCAAACACATGTGCATGGTACACGGTTTATAGCTGATAAATTGAATTGAATTGACATGTTATCTAGCGCGGTCTCTGACTCAAGTAGCCTCACATCGTCTGTCTTATCACAAGTGCTCCTCTAGGCTCCCTGATAGCTTTAAGAGGCCTCGACGACCATCTAGTGGGTTGGTAGTGATAAAACCGGTTTTCACTGTGTTCTCGGAGGTCCATGTGCTGCTCAAAAATTCTTAGTGCGTAGCCCAGTTTCAACTGCCTTCTTGCAGGCCTTCAACTTCAGCGCTCTTTTTGCTGGGACTCGGTCCTCAGGGGTTAAGTCACGTAAACCGTTGAACTATTCGTCTCAAATTTGATGAAGCCCTCCGAAATGTACGCCTAGTGTCTCCTGCTAATCTCAGTACTACCTTTAAAGGGTGGGTTTTCCCTCCGGGCCACTTCTCCTTCCTAACCAGAGTGCAGTCGAAACCGACATACCCTCTTCTCCATTGTTAACCAGCCTAGCTATAGCAGACTGGAGGAAATCGTTCTTCCTGTATTCGTTCCGATTGGCTGTTAGCCTTGCGTTTTGAGGCTTTCGTGATAATGATGCATCTTTCTCGAGGATGGCTATCGTCACGCTTGGGTCCCTAACTGCCATGCCACGAGGGCTGGGGTACCGCCAGGTTGCCCAAGCCTAGGCAGAGGAAGTCGAGAGGCGGCGGTCGGGTTCGAACCACAGACCTCCAGGTCAGTAAGTTCGCACTCTGAACACTGAGCCATCATCACGCTTGTGATTTCCTTATTCTTTTCTTCTAGAGAGGTCGTTGGTTTGTTCGCCGAGCTGGGCAGTTTGATTGCGAACGTCATCAATGCGTTGTTAGTGTACGCTTCCAGAGCTGCCAACATTCTCCTCAATAACAGGTCGTCGGTGTTTTGATTCGCAAAGGTGAATTTGTTATCCTTATGCGGCATTCCGCACTTTTATCTAACACACCGTCAAGACGGGTTCCAGTGAAACATTTCACACACAAATCCGACTGGCCACCATCAGGGACGTTTGCCACCGATGGGATATTCTGAATGTGGTTTGTTTGGTTGCTGGTACCCATACTTCCAGTTCCTATACGCTCCACTGGTATCGAATCGAGATTTGAGTCATGTCAAGATTTATGGATGTATTTCTGACAATCTTTTGGCCTGATGACCCATTTGAACTTATTCTGTCACTCCGTTTCCTAACAGTAGAGGGTGTTAGCCTCGGAAGGTCGATCGGAGGATGTACCAAGTCTGCCTTCCGCAAACATCTCACACAAGTGTGACCCTGTATGGGGCTGTGGCATCTTTTGAGTGCATAGCTGCTGTGCGATTCGAAGAGGGCTGAGGTATTGCCGTGTCTCCTAAGCCTACATAGGAACAACAGAAAAGCCAAAGTTAGGTTCTAACCGCTGGACCTACGGTCAATAGTTCGTCGCCTTGACCGCTGGGGTAACTCGAGCTCAATGACTCAATAGTCTGGGCCGCTGGGCTGCGAATGGCCCGAGGGCGCATGGAGTAATGCATAGTTGTCTCCATCGTGATGCTGCTGCGCACAACAGGTGCGTTTGGGGCGGCACCTTGCTCTTGGTAGGTTTTCACCATAACGGATTATCCTGCGGCGGTCAATGTGAGCAGTGGGGCCATCAGAGTGTGCAGTTTTCAAAACGAACTTTCAGAACCCGTCTTTCCTCGGAGGAAGGCAAAATCACTGCTTCCATAAATCTGGAATGATGGCTGCTTGGTGGGGACACCTTACTGCCTTCGTGCTCCTATCGTAAGAGACGGATCACCTCGTACTATGATTACTCGTATTGCGGCAAGGGTGTCCACTGTCACATTTGTTCAGCTCTGTCTTCGATGAAATAATGATGCGAACGCTGGAGGATCTTCAAGACTCCGATGCTCAACTCGTTGCTGGTGAGAAACTTGTCAGTGTTCAATACATAGACGACATCTTCCTAATCCTTGATGATGAAAGCCAATCATAAACAACGTTGAATGAACTATAATAATAATCGTTCAACTGTAACACCCCTTTGGTGTCTAGCTGCCATGCCACCCGAAGGAAGCATGAGGGTTGGAATGCTGTCAGGTCAGTTGAGTAAACTGACCACCATCGTACCATCTTTCGGCATGCGTCTGGAACCTACAAAGCACAAAATCGTGCTTCATAACGTAGCGTCTCTGAATGTCTCTCCTGTGACTTGGTTGAAGGATGTGAAAGAGAGTATAAAGTGTTTAGGTCTTGTTGATGCGGTCTGTCTTTCAGGATGGAATCCCAGTGACCCTCCCGGCGCTTGGCCGGACGTACTGCAAGAAATCCGTCACAAAGAGACTGGACCTTACCGTGGTGTGACGGTTTGATCACCTCAGCGACCCATTGAACTATACTGGGGGGTGTCCCCGCAACACTCACAGAGTCTCTCATACCAGGTTGGTCAATGGTTAGAGGTCTGACGAACACAGTCTCCTGGTCCTCCAGGTTGGGGGTTGGAACATGTGGCGACTTGTTCCGTAGAAATGGTAGTGTATTTGCATTTCCCGCCAAACACTGCTGTCTTGCGGTTAGGTTTTTGAGCCAAAGGCTTTGATTGAGGACCCTAATCGTCCTCCTGTCTAGGTGTGGGCGCCCTGACAGTATCCCAGCCCACGTACAACCATGATACCTACGTCTAACAATAAACTTATGCCACATCGGCCGTCGATTGGTGCCGGGTCGCCTTACTCGCTGCATACAGCAGGGTGGGTAAGCGAAAACATGCTACTGCTGACGCCTCCCTTCTTTCTCTTTCACATACTTCTTCCTCCTCTCCCCACCCTATTAATAACTCTCCCCTTGTAGGCCCAGCACTTAGGACTGATGACTCCGTTCGTCTTGCATCGGTTTTGCGTGCAACATCTGCTCGTCACATGGCGCCGACATCCTCAGGTACCTGCAAATCAATCTTCAAGCCTCGACACCCAGTTTATCCGGCCGCTTTCAATCTGCACTCGGAAGCAAGCAGGACAGCAAGCTGCTCTTGCTCTCACACTGGACTCGCTTGGCATTGATGTGTGCTGTGCATCGGAAACAAGAATTCAAGATGCAAGCACAGTGATTGAGCTAACCGCCCCATCAGTCTCCACTCGCTTCCGGCTGCGCACCTCTGGTGATCCAGAGGCTGCTGCGGCGGGATGTGCAAGGGTTGGTATCGCCCTAAGTCACCGGGCAGAAGTATCCTTGCTTGACTGGATACCTGTTGATAGTCGCCTTTGTGTGGTCCGTCTGACAACGTCTGTGAAGGAATCTCAAAGCGGGAAGTTGGTAGATGTCTGCTTGTCGTGTCTGCCTACGCCCCAACTGACTGTAGCTTCGACGCCGTCAAAGTCAGGTTTTACGACGCCCTGAATACCCTGTTGCGGCGAGCTAGCAGTTCAGATGTCGTGGTGGTTACCGGAGATATGAATGCACAAGTGGGCAGGCTTAGCGTATCTGAGACTCAATTAGGAGGTCGACATGGATTGGACTCGGTACGTACGGACAATGGGGAACGATTGCTTCAGCTGTGTGCTGATCGCAGGCTGTTTTTATGCAGTACTAACTTCCGAAATAGACGAAGCCGTCTGGCCACATGGTGTCCTCTAACGGCATGCCGGCCACAAACTCAAATCCATCACATTGCCATCGGTTACCGATGGCGCAGATCAATAACTGACTGCCGGTCGTTCTGGAGCACATTTGGGGATTCCGACCACGCGCTTGTCCGGAGTCGCTTCTCCCTACGTTTTCCAGGGCCGCGTAAGGTGCGGACAAATCGCTTGGCAACCGAAAGACTGGCAGATCTGGATGTTAGCCGAACTTACCAGGATGGTCTTCTAGAGTCTCTTCCAAAGGCCCCACCATCAGATGCGAACTCATACTGGGACGAGATTGCCACCTCTTTGCATAGTGCTGGAAATTTCGCCTGTGGCACGGCACCACGAGGCTCACTCAAGCACTGGATATCCGACCGAACGGTGGCACTCCTTAAATCTCGGAGAAATATCCCAGCTGGCCCCGAACATAACTTGACACGACGAAGTATCAGACGTCAAGTGAAAGCGAGCGTGCAAGCCGACCGTGAAGTGTGGTGGACACAGAAAGCCAAGGAAATGGAAGAGGCCCAGAAAGCCGATAATGCCCGAAGATTATTTCAGTTGATCCGTGTGACCGGTCCCCGGAAACCACCTGTGAGCGAAACCATCAAAGATCGGAATGGAGTGACCATATCGAATAAAGAAGAACGCCTCGATCGGTGGGCCGAATACTTCGAACAACAATTGTCATGGCCACCAGGTGGCACTCATCTGGATCCCACAGGTGACGTGGAACCCTGGACGGTGAACGTGGAACCGCCTACGGCATCGGAGATTTATGACTGCATATGTTCTCTCAAGCGCCACCGAGCCTCTGGTCCGGATGACCTCCCACTCGCATTGTTCAAAGATGGGGGTGAAGTCCTCAGTCAGCGCTTGTCTGATCTGTTCGCTTGCATTTGGGAAAAGGAGTCTGTCCCAGACAACTGGGGAGAGTCGGTGATAGTGCCCATTTTCAAAAAAGGGGCTCGTAGTGAGTGTGGCAACCACAGGGGGATCAGCTTGACCCCGGTCGTAACGAGACTGTTGGCGTCACTCGTGCTTCGTCGCCTTACGGTGGCTCGTGAAACATTGACTCGAGAGCAGCAAGCGGGATTCCGTCCTGCTAGGGGTTGCGTTGACCAAATCTTCACACTTTGTCAGGTTCTAGAACAACGCCATACGTATGAGCGACCCACCATCCTAGTGTTCCTGGATTTCCAAGGTGCATTCGACTCGGTTGACCGGTCTGTTCTTCTTGATACGCTTGCCCACCAAGGAATGCCCCGGAAGTTCGTGAACATAATAAGCTCTTTGTATTCTCGGACTTCCGGACGTGTGAGAGTATACGACAAGCTTTCCAAAAGCTTCCGTACACAAAGCGGTGTCCGTCAGGGATGCCCACTCTCCCCACTCCTGTTTAACTTCGTGATCGACGAAACCATGAGGTAAACGCTGGAAGGTCTTCAAAACCCCGGTGTTCAAATAGCCTGTGACGAAACCTTGTCGATCTGGAATATGCAGACGACATCGTCCTCATCTTCGAAAAGGAGGAGAAGGCGCAAGTGTTTTTGGATGAACTGACCAAAGTCATCCCGTACTTTGGTATGCAGTTTGCACCCATAAAGTGTAAGGTCATGCTCCTGGACATGCAGTCACTGAACACGCCACTTACAATCCGAGGAGAGGCACTGGAAGTTGTGGAGCGTTCTACGTATCTTAGAAGTTACATTAGTTCTGATTGTAGTGCGATAGACGAGGTCAATGCACGAATCTGCAAGGCCCGGGTTGCGTTTGCTAATTTGAGACACCTATGGCGTCAAAGTGGTGTATCCCTGAATATCAAGGGACGTGTGTACCAAGCTACAGTGCGGGCTGTATTGTTGTATGGCTGTGAGAGTTGGCCTGTTCGAGCAGCGGAACTGAGACGTCTTCAGGTGTTTGACAGTCGTTGTCTCAGAACCATAGCTCGTGTGAAGTGGTTTCGGCGAGTTTGTTGTGCAACGGGAAATTCCATTGTAAAGTGTCCAGCACCAGAAGCTGCGCTGGCTAGGCTATGTATTGCGTATGTCAAACCATCGTTTGCCGAAGAGAGTGCTGTTTTCCATGCCCAATTCAGAGTGGCGGAAGCAGAGACGTGGCCAACCCTTGAACTGCAGAGGGGTATGAAGGAGATTACGAAACGTTTCGGTGCTGTCGGTGCTGCTCGCCTTCCAGGATGGGGACCACGTGATCCTCACTGCGCCTGGTTGGAGACGCTGGAAGATATGGCTGTCAACCGATGTCAGCGGCGATCTTGTTGTCAGTTTCTATCCAGATTGCCTGAACGAGTGTCTGGAGGTGTAGGCACCTCGGAATGATTGTAGTAAGCTAGCACTAAGTCCCTTCCCCATCCACCTTTATTCTTTTCTTCACTATAAAGCTTCGAAATTAATCATGGTTGTACGGCAGCGAAGCGTCGGTGCTGAACACTGATGTCATACTGTCGATGATGATGATGATGACTGCAAGAAATGGTGACTAATCGACATCAGTGTTTTTTGTAGACAGTTTTTTTCCAGATTGATTGTGCGTCAGAAGGCGTAGTCACCTCAGAATGTCCCTCATCTACTCTTCATTTTTCACGTTAGGAATTTAAATATAGCTGAATAGACTGGTTGTGCGGCGGTGAAGCATCGGTATCGACACTCATTTGCTGGCTCTGATGATGTTGTTGATGATGATCATGATGATGGTGAAAAGGTAGACCTTGTGCCAGCCTACTTATTTGACAGACCTCAGCAAAGATTTCTCGTGGGGCATTACTTGGTCCATATCCCATTGGTAAGTGGCTTCTGTATCGACTTCCCATTTCCTATCCGGTCCAATTTTTTTCCATAAATACTCATAAACATCGTTGTAACAATCTTGTCAGCCTTAGTCGGCTGACTAACTCCTCTTTTCAGTTTCTGTCCTCATCCTATGAACAAATACTTGTAGGGGATGCACATCAAAATGCCTTGATGTGTTAGGACAATATTCGTTTCTTTCTTAGCTTTGTTCTTTCCTCCAAATTAGGGCTTTCAAGTAGAACGTGATGTTATGGTACTAACGAGCCGATGTCCAGCGTCTATTCCTGTTGCGTCTCTCGATCAGGTCCGGAAAATTTAACCAAACTTTCAATCATGTTGCCGCCCCGACCACTTTGCTGCAGACCCTTTCGTATTTCGATGCATGCTTATCAGACTTCCCAGTTTTTTCACCGAACGTCGCAGGCCTGGTCCGGTTTCCTCTCTATCGGCTTTTAATTTCAGCTATCTCATCCTCTTGTCCCTACAGTTTAGTGACGGTGTACGAATTTTTGGATAATGTACTGTAGTACTGGCATCTTATCTTTGTGCGGGTTTCTGGAGGCCCCTGGGGCACGTTCGGATGACATTCCCTTATCGTCTGCGCCGTCGAATTTGTTTCGAGTGCATTCATCTATCCCCGAATATGATAGCGTCCTTCACAGGAGCTTTGAAACCGGTGAAACATGTTTATCTGAGGACTACAGTGTCGTCACTTATACCCTCAACCTCCGCTCACGTACATCCGAATCGCGGATCAAGGTGTGTTGTTTTGTTTCCTTAAATCTTTGTCTCAGGACCCTGCAGTTATTCACGATGTCTCCATCCATCTTAACGAACTGCGTCGTCGCGTTAAAGATCGGTTTTCTCTCATGCACCTGAACGTATGTTCTAGCGGGTCCTCGGATGATATTGAAAACCACGAAAACGCCTACGAAAAATTACTATCCCTTCCAAACTCAGTTCTTCAAGAACTTGGGCTTTACAGTATTGATAAATCCACATTTTCGCTCGCTAATCTGGAAACGCAGACAAGGTTATTGATGGAAAAGCGACTCAAACATCAAGAGCCTATGCGAAAATATGCCGTTTTGGTAAGTAATCACTTGTTTGCCGGTTAGTTTCAGATGTTCACCGAGCACAGTGTATCCTCTCTAGAGCGGCCGTCACAAAGAGACTGGACCTAACCGTGGTTTGACGGTTTGCGCACATCAGCGACCCACTGACCTATCCTGGGGGGTGTTCCCGTGACACTCACAGGTTCTCTCATACCAGGTTGGTCAGTGGTTAGAGGTCTGACAAACACAGTCTCCTGGTCCTCCACGTGCATCTATTATATACGGCAGCAAAGCATCCCTGTTGAACACTGATGTCATGCTGTTGCTGTGGAGCGAACACCATTAGAGAGAATCCTTGCAAGAGAGAATAGTTTTTCTCGATTTTACTATTCTCCTACCTGCAGAGCTATTCACATGCCGTTGAATTGTCTTATCAAGTCAACAGCTAGTTGGAACAAGACGTACTCTCAAGACTTGTTTTATTTGGTTGTAGGGAACGTTTTGTCTAATACCGATATGTTTATCCAGGCCATGTGCTCCACGTTGTTCAGGAATGTTGTGTTCCTGGAAATAAACCTAATGAGTAAAAATTGTGGGATTCACCGAATTCCCTCAGCCCAGGCGTATTCAGTCACTTTTGATCTCTGGCTGGTCTGTCATTCCCATACGGTTCCGTGGGCTGGATAAAACTGGCCAAACTCATTTCAGTAGGACTGACTTTATTTCTTAGTTTGGCGGTACATCACGCTCTACCATGTATGTGCGTTCCTCTTTACTTATCTCCAAAAGCACAACGTCTTGGAGCAGAACCAGATGGACTCAAAATCACGGATTGTTCTGGCGGTTTGCTTAGAAAATATGCCTAAATTGTAAATTGGGGTGGTTAGTTCCAACCAGAGGAATCACTTTTTAGTGGTCAGTCCATACTTAATAAGATAAGTAGGCTTCATATGTTTAATCCATTCAAAAGTTGGAATACCTCCCCCCAAGACTGAGACAATTCGTTACATAGCCGTCCTACCAAAGACAAGTTCTTTCACTACACAAATCTTTCGTCGTGCAAACATCGGTAAATTCGTAGTTTCTTTTTGGTTACTTCGCTTAAAACGTGCTATCTGATTACAACTAAATAAATTCTGGCTGGTTTGGTTGCATTCTCCTCGGTATTGCGTTTATACTGGCTCAAACCCGTATTATTTAAATTGCAATTTCCTCCTAGAACCTAAAAGGTTCCAAACTCCACATAACATTTACTTCAGAAATCCTTTCAGAACTCCATCAAAGCGCACATTAAGCTTTCTCCTGAGAGAGCTCAACGGTTAGGATGTAGATCTCCCGACCAGAAGGTCCGTGGTTGGAACTCAATAACTACTCTTGAGTGTCTGTCTGTGCTCGGGCAGCCTGGAAGTATCTCAGTCCTTGTGCTACCTTTGAGTTGCGTAGAAGCTGCTACAGCTAAACGCTTTTCTTCTGAAGTTCCACGTGAGATCTCACAAAGGCAACCCCATTCCGTGTTTTTAGTTGGGAAGCACAATAATCCGTGTAATCGGGACGGAAGTTCACCAGGGCTGAGCAAAGAAAATGGGGCGCAATGAGGCATACCTCAGGAATCCGAACCAGTCCTCTGGAAATGGTGCCCACGTGACTGAATATGCTTCACAACGTAAACGACTGCTTTAACAGTGGAAGAGATACCCACTTTTGGGGGTGCTTTTTGATATGGAATGCTGTCTGCTGAAAATTCTGTGGACAGTTTCTTCGGTATCTTGGTTTAAGGTAGCTCCATTTTACTTTGACTGAGTTACTGTCATTTCTAATACCTTCATCACAACAGTGGTTACCGCGGTAAAATAGCTTGTATTTATCTTATTGGTGATATGTAGCGTAAGAAAAAGGATTGGTTCGGGCTCTGTTGTCAATGGCAGAAGACCAGGTAAAACAGCCTCTGGGATCATAACCCGGCCACCTGGACCATAGTTTAAAGACTGGTACTCCGGACAATCCACTTGTGAAGTTAAATATGTACTGCGGATAACTGTCAGAATGGTTGTCCACATGGTCGGGTGAGATATCTTGTCGTACACACATGACCCTTGTTACTGCCCGGGCCGTGTTGCCCACCTTGTTGGGCGTTTTTCACAGCCTGTTTATTATCCACTGCACTTCCTCATTGTTTTGCCATCAAACCACATTGCTCTTGGATTTTGATCGTTGTCTCTTAGGAAGATACCTCCCAACAACTCCCAAGCTTTTCCAAACTGGTTAAGGATCCAGCCTATACTTGGCCGTTCGAGCTGGATACGTTTCAGAAACAGGCTATTCTTTGTCTGGAGCGGAACCAATCCGTGTTTGTGGCTGCGCACACGTCAGCTGGTAAGACAGTGGTGGCGGAGTATGCTTGTGCAATGTGCCGTCGTCGTGGTTCCCGTGTGATTTATACCAGTCCAATCAAAGCTCTGTCAAATCAGAAATTTCATGATTTTAGGTAAGTCTTGATCTTTATGAAGTGATTTTGAGGGGTATATTTGTTTAATGTTGATGGGTCATTGGTGAGATTCATCCCTGTTTTTTTTTGAAGTTATTCTTGGCTGATCCTTTTGATTGGTGAACCGTATGCTGGTAGAATATGCTCCAAATAGAATTGAGTGTAATAAATCGATATTTGGTGCTGATTGGTGATCTCTCATCTGTCACAACGAAACTTTCAAGATAAGCAAACCTATCAATAAACTAAAGTCAGTCTGAAGTTTCAAGCGGATACGTGGGTGTGGGAAATCCTGCAGTAAAACTTTGCACTTTGAAGTGCATGGTGCACGCTGATGTTATGTTTAGGGTTGTTTGTGCGGACGCATGATCGTCAATTAACAGAACTATTTCATCCGCTTAGCCCAAGTCTACCAGTCCTTCTGCCGATGTGATTTCGGTACCCATATTTGTTGTCTGTTGAGTTTACACTACGGGATATTGTTAGCAACAAGATTGAACAAAAGTGGAGAGGGAGACAACCCTGGCGGAAGCCTTGGGAAACTTTGTTAAAAGTCTTTATGAAGCCTAATGTCCCCGGAAGTACAGGTATAAGTGGTACAATGAATTTTCACGAATTTCGAGGGCATTCCTCGTTGACCAAGTATAAGTGGGAAAGCCAACCTATTCACAGAGTCGATGGTTTTTTTGAATCCCAAGGAAACCGCTAAGTTGGTCGGCGGTATGCGTGGCTCTGTTGAAGCACTTGCGTGATGTGGAGATGTGGTCAGTGCAACCCCACCTAATCTAGAGCCTGTCTAATGCTCTCGGACTTGCGTCTCGCGTGATGAGGTCAGATGTCGCAATGCTTTTGAAGCTAGTAGGCCCTGTTACAAGTGGGCTAAGGCCAGTTCCCCTATGATTAGAGCAGTCGCTTTAGCACCTTTTTTTGAATAAATGTACAATGTTTGAGTCCCCCAGTTTGTTAGAATGCGTCCTTGCTCCCAAGTTAGCCTAAGTACCCTGGTCAAGGTTAGAAAATCGCTTCGGTACTTCAGAAACTAGAGAGGTTCTGAACTCAGTCCGCGATTGGGGTTGAGCGAGTCGATTGAAAGATATGGCTACATGGTAAAAAAAACCGCTCGGCTGTTGCACCCTTTTGGTGCCTAACTGCCATGCCACCAGAAGGAAGCACGAGGGCTGGGATACTGCCAGGTTTCCAAAGCCTAGACACGGCTACATGGCCTGATTGCCAACTTAACTGCTGTCGGAAATATGCAGCCCCGCGGTCAAGACGGTTGTTCTTTTTGTAAAATAAGTTCCCGATATTATCCTTGATGACGTCACCGTCAACCGGATTTTCCGTTGTACGTATCAAATGAAGTACTTTGAGAGATAAGCTCTTGTTCCCAGTAACGACCTATGTAGGCCCTGGCTTACTTTGACCTACTTTTCGTCAATACATGTCTAATCCTAATGAAGCTTCCGGATTGTCTCAGGGACAAACGTGGCTGTCCTTCCATACCGGTACTGAACAGCTACTCTTACTGTAGTTTGCTACCGGTACAGAGCCAGTTCAGTCACTACCGTGAGCATGTGTGTTGCTTTTACTATCGTGGCCTTCTTCAATCTAATATATTTGCTTACATCTGCCACCTAGGCGTACCTTTGGGGAAGATGTTGGCCTTCTGACTGGGGATATCAAAGTGGCCACAGAATCTACTTTCCTGGTAATGACAACAGAGATTCTTTACAATATGTTGTGCAACGCAGCGGATGCAATTCGTGATCTGGAGGTTGTTATTATGGATGAGGTATGTTCATCTCTAACGTCAAATTTTGTCGGCCAATAAGTACGGCACTTTTGCTTTAGCTAGAATTCCAACTATGGACTTCATGTTGTACATCTGAACCAACTGGTTCTGAAAACTCAACTAGCACCATCTCATTTTTGTTGACGCGTAGCTTTCTTACTCCGGAACCTGAAACGTTTCGGATAGGAGTTAAACACTTTGTCTTCTAAGCCTGAGTGACCTCTCAGCAGTGTGATTGGCTTGAACTTACACACGGTGTAGTTGCATTTCGACGTATATTCCCGCTCGGTTTGGCGTTACCAAGAACTCGCGTGTACAGGTTCAGTGAGTATTTTTACGGTCGTCGTTGTTGGGTTTGTCCGGCCTGGATTAGCTATATCGTGGTATGACTGTGCAGCTTTTGGTTCGATTTGGTCTTCAAACTCCGTGTGAGTTGTCTCTTAAACACTACTCAACTTTTCTTGGGCGATTCACCATTAGACTCCGTGCAACTGGCAATGTTCTACGCTCGAACTGGGGTGTAAACTTTCCGCCAAATTAGCACATATAAGGCCTTACGATTGGTGTGTATGTCAATGTGGACACCACGGTCCTGGGGAGATTGGAACATGTATCTGGTAGTTTACCCTACTTGAATACTTACTTCCTTGAAAGCTTTGTCACGCCGGACAAGTGCTTTGATCGGTCGATCTAACCAAGGTTGCTGCGGTTTCCCACCTTGTCGCATGACTGCACTTCAACATCTGATATCATGTTGCGTTGAATTACGTAAAAATGCATGGATCTGTTTTTCTGGGTGTGAAAACTATATGCACTGATGTGCAGGTAAACACTCTTGCAATTGTTAACGGGATAATCAGTTAGTTCTCTTATTTATACTGTTCAACCTAATTTGCCGCGCAAAGGCCTCCTTCCATTTCATTTGTGGCGATATTCAAGATATTGAAGTATTTTCTTCTATGCAGACCTACGTGGTGAATTTTCAAGAGCTTCCGACATATTGATTGATCTTCTGGGCAGTGCTATATGATAGGCTTGGATGTCTTAATGCATTATTCATCTCCGCTGCCGATTTGAGTTGGTGAGCTTTGAGTGTCATAATTGAAAAACTGTCGTCCCAAACGTTGCTCTTCCGAGGTCTTATGCTGTCACCTTTTCTTTTGTGAACAAGCATTCACTGAAGCAAGCCGTAGATTTTAGCTCACCATGCTAGTACATTCACTTCAGCAGCAGTTCGCAAACACCTTCACGGAGAATAGAGTGAGGCGGCTTTGTTACCCGATAAGGTGAGCGTCCACTTTTTGCTGCACACCATATCGTATTGGTATCTGGTTGCTGAGAACGGTCCTGTCGAGATAAGAAAACTACTAAACATAAAAGTCGTCGGGCTAATTAATCAAACCGAAGGAACTAAGACCACAACGCAATACTGATCACAAATGGACCAGTGAACTCACGAGACTGATGACTCCCAACTGGCCGGTCACCTTAAGAGATAACCGGTACTCATCCAACGCATGCAGGTAAGGTGAAAGTACCCACCCAACAGCACATTGAAAATATGTCCTCGTTTGGTGACGAAACATCTGCAAGTTAATTGCCAAGCTCGGCGAACAGATCAAAAACCGCCCGATCAACAACCAATAAACGTACCCGCGCTACCAATAGTTGAACATCTTGCCAACTAGATGTTTGAGCAGTCCCCATTCCATCCTGAAAAGATTATTCTCGTTAGTTCACACCAAAGCAAGAAACAATGAACTCGAGTTTTGTTCTTATCAGGGCTCATCAGCCGCACAGTGATTTGAATTATAATCGTAAACTATGAGGTGACCGTCCCATCGTTTCTCGCTCCTCGGGTGCATGTTTCGCATGTTTCAACATGTAGTCATGCTCGTTCTCAAAAGTTGATCAAGTGTGAATAGTTATCCGTTCTATAGTTCTATAGTGAAGTCTACGCTCTCAGTGGAGGATGTCCTGTGGCGTCCGAGCTCACACTGTCGCATAAGTGTGTGTACTTGGTTGTAGTTCTCTTCTTGCCGTGTGGGCAAATGCTATTGCTCGACTTGGGAGAGTTTATTTTTCAAAGCAGGTGCACCAAATCTCCATACTACGGTTTTTCTCATGTACGGGTTATCTGTACGGTTATCTGCTAGTGTCATAAATGCCCAACACTTGAAAGAGTAATGCTGGTTTGTGGTTGACTGTTTCACTTTTCTTGTGTGTTTAGGAACTCGGCAAAGTTAGAACGGTTTCTGTTTTTATGCTGTCCGTCGAAGTTGTTTATTCTCTGCAATCCTCAAACATATTCATTTTACTGAAATCTTTTTTTTTCCCAGGTGCACTATCTCAATGACGCAGAACGCGGCCATGTTTGGGAGCAAATAATGATAATGCTACCTAAGCACGTGCTGTTAGTAATGCTTAGTGCGACTGTTCCGAATACAATGGAGTTTGCTGATTGGCTCGGACGGATTCGTGGAAGTGAAATCCATGTAGTTGCGACCAATCGTCGCCCGGTCCCGTTGGAACATTATCTATTCACTGGGTTAGATGGACAAACCCCCGAGAAACAGCTGCATTTAGTGGTTGACAAACATAGCCAGTTCAACCTCCCTGGTAAGCTTATTCATCTCGCGTCATTCTGCTCTTCCCCATAATTAGGCTTGAATACTGTACTCTCAACACCTGAACACAAATGAACCGCGGCACGTATTGCCACACAGTGGTATTTAAAAATCCTGTGGGTTAACCGGTGTCGTGGCGCGGGTGGGTCCTCCTTCATCTGCCATTCTTGTCACATCCTTTGTTTCCGCGTTCGCGTCTACTTCGGCGAAAATTTTGCTCACATTCTACTATTTTCTCCTATTATTACCAACGTAGTTACCCATGTTAGCTATCAAAACCTGTGAACCTGTTTTTTTCTGTCTCGCTCTTACACTCAGGTTACAAGCAAGCCATAGTCGCCTTCAACGCACCAAAACTTAAGAAAGCAAGCAATGAGAAATCAGGTGGGGACACCAGTCGAGCTGATGAGCTGGCAGCACGTCGAGGTGGCGCTGTTGTTCCTGGTGGAGGTGGTCGGGGTGGAAAGGGTGGTGCGGGAGGATCCAAACAACATTACACAGGTGGCAAGGCCAGCACACCCGGACGCTGGAATTACACACCTTGTACGTTGTGCTCTTGCTCGTCGGCTGTTGTATGAACACCACAGTCATGCATTTGTGTTTGCCTTTGTTCAATCATCCTATGAGAGGTGCTGTTTCCGATCTACGGACGAAAGACTTCTGTCATAATTTTCCATCCTGAATTCGGTTGTTCACGCCTAATCAACCTCTTTGATGGAGTTAACTGAATGGGAAAACAGAAATAGGTTCTTTTCAGTTTAAGCCTGCTTCGTCCTCACTCTATGTGGTGTTAGCAGTAGTGGGACACAAAATCATGCATTTAAGAAGTTAATAAAGGGAACTGAATTCAAATAGTAAACGAAAACGAAGTTCAAATGCTGATACCACAACATGCCGAATGAACTTTCAGCCACTGACCTCGGAATTTTGAGGCCATCGCTTTTGTCAATACCTCGCCCTAATCATTCATTCTAAAACTGTACCAGCCTGAATAGTTTTCACCTGAAGCGTACACTTTCTATACGTTCCGCTCTACATATACCGTAGCATATCTATATTGCAACTTCGAAAGCAAACAAGAAAATTTGGTCACAGCTCGAATCAGCAACCACAGGATAGTCGTTTACTTCTCGTGAAATACATCCTTACGGGCGTCGGTTCATGGTATGAAGAGTTGTTGCTAGTAGATATGCAAAAGTGGCATGCAAAAGTGGATTGCTACTCCACCTTTGGATTATATTCGGTGTCGTAGTATTCATTGTCAGTCATACTGAACAGTGGCAGATGATTTGGCATCACACCTTGTTTTTATCACCTCTTAACCGACTGTAGTTGGACTTCCTGATTGACGTTAGTATACCAACAGCCTTTACTACTTTTTAGCCATTGTAAAGCATTAAGACTACTCTGTGTTTGCATCTCACATTCATCCATAGATGTGAAGGGCGAAAATGAGTCAAGTGACAGTTTTTGTTGTTGAAAATTTGCAGTTGTTTCCATTCTCCCAACACTGACTACCACTGTTCCATTAATTTCGATCATGATACAGCTACCTTGGGGAAGGTACGTCGCTGATCGAACAACATGCTTGGTACCGTTTTTTACGTCAGCCAAATGTATTGTTGGGTGAGACTGGGATGCAAGTCACAGATTCATGAACAGGTTTGAGATAAATGGACCTGGATTTGATTTCAGCGGTACACATAACTCGGCCCTTTTTGCATTTGGGGTTTGTGATAATGGTTGCATGGCCATGAAGCACCGGTGTTGGCTGTATCCTAAAGCTGATTACTATAGTCACTGCCCCCCTCTCCCGACTATTTTTACTAAGTACAGTGATGACCTTAATAGTGAAATAAATTATTCTCTCGTGTACGTTCCAGCTTCCGGAGGTTTAGGCGTCCATGAAAAACGAATAAAAAACATGTGGCTTGGTGTTGTACGACTCTTACAAGAACGTGAACTCATGCCAGCCATCGCCTTTGGCTTCTCTCGAAACTCTTTGGAAACTTTAGCAGAGAACTTGTCCTCTGTCGATTTACTGAGCAAGGGTACGTTCCGAGTTTTCGCAGTTCTGACGTTTGCATAGTGTTTCTTCTTCCCTTAATAAGTAATCCGCAATGAATAATCTGTTTCCACACGCTTTTGAGAAGGGAATTTCTAACGCACCCTCATCGGTTTCACGAATATCATCAGTTTGATTTCACTCATAATCGCTCACTCATATATTCTTCTTTTGATTCATTTCTTGTGCAGTCATCATGCTGTTTATCTTTTGCACCTTATGATCGTTACACGTGCATGTGCCCCCCCCCAGTTCCATCTAAGCAAAAAATGACGGACTATGGGTTCGGTTTTTTTCGTGCTACCCCTTGTCACTTCAGAGGAGAAGAACGAAGTGCAACAATTCCTGCGTTACTCGATCAAAAACCGTCTCAAGGGACCCGATAAACGGCTGCCGTCGGTGCTATTCATCAGTGACTTGGCTTGCCGTGGATTGGCTGTCCATCACGCCGGAATGTTGCCACTGCTGAAAGAGGTTTGTACTTTCCCGTTAAAGATGCCCTCATAGCAATACTATCTACAGCTGCCTTCTGTGCGCTATTTCTGACCAACCGGCTTTTTAAAAACACTGCACCTCCAGAGATTTTTGAATGAAATTGAAAGCCACGTGTATCGCTTCACTAAGGAAGTAACTTAAAAAGACTTTACACGATCCGTCGGATAGTTAGTCGCAGCGGGACTCTCTTTGGGTCGAACGAGTGACAGCAACTTTAACTTGTTTGTTGGTATAGTAGGGAACCATCGCCTAGACCGAAGCGTTGGAGTGATTCGCGCGCACCGGAACAGGGACCAGAGATATGACTCTTTTTCAGGGAGGAAATATTTGAAAACATGGAGATTTTCACCGATCTTCCGATGCATCTTAGGCTTGTCTTATTCCTTTTCCGTCTTGTGTTGAACCACATCACCCTGGGTTAATGATGATATACCGTCTTGATTATGTATACTTTTCCTGTTACAATACTTGCCGCGCTATGGGCCCAAACGTGAAAGTCAATACTTGGCAACATATTTTTACTGACCGGTTCCGTTTGTTTAGTTCCTCTGAATTGGTTGCAATGGGGTCTTCCTCGAACCTTCTTTTTTAACACACTAGTCGTCCATACCCTCTCCAATATTAGCTGAAAGACGCTGCCACTATCCATGAACCCACCGAATTCAGACTCATCAGGCCTGTTGTGTCCGTCGTTTCGTTGTTTTGTAGACAGTGGAGATGTTATTCCAACGTGGCCTTATCCGTCTCCTATTTGCCACAGAAACATTTGCCATGGGCGTGAACATGCCAGCACGGTGCGTACTCTTCAGCACACTAGAGAAGTATGATGGTCGTCGCCGTCGCCCGCTCAATCCCGGTAAGTGTTCACTGCAGTTCCCTGTGTGATAAGTCTGTTTTGTGAGCTCATCGTGGCTCACCTTCAATGATTTTTTTGTCAAAAGATTCAGATAAGGTAAACGGTCACCAACAGGGTTCACACCGTTTAAGTTTTGAAATCCTAGCGCATGAAAGCATGCCTTCCCTTTTTTTACTGTTCACTGTTGTTAAAGAAATATCACAATAAACTAAATTTGGGTTTCCTCAAAAACTAGCTGCTCGGTTTGTTGAAGCAGTTGTAGCATGGTTTTGAGGATAAAGCTGTGAATGTAGTTCGGTCTACATCCGAGTGTCTCATGATATGTCCGTGTGTTATTGTTTCATACTGGTATCTTTTTTGCCTGGTTTCGGAGGCGTTTGCTCTGCATGAATACGCCGGCGAAGTTAATTCATTTTCTTTTTCAGCTGGATCTAGTCCTTTTGACATGTCTTTTTGTGAAAAAAGTACCCGCACATATCAGTGAGTATCGACAAACTGATAGCGTTTCTTGCCTTTCACAGGAGAATACACCCAAATGGCAGGTCGTGCAGGACGTCGGGGTCTGGACGCGTCAGGAACGGTAATTATTATGGTGGAAGGAGTCGGAGCATCCGTAGCCTCGCCAAAATTGGGCGTTCCAGCTGAAGCAACTCTGACCAGCATGATATTGGGCACGCCTACACAGTTGGTGTCTCAATTCAAAATCACTTACTCAATGATATTGCATCTGCATCGGACTAATTGGCTGTCACCCCAGGTGTGTTTAGACTTTGATATTTATACCACCAATGAGTTTATTGATCTGTATGAAGCTAACTAGACCTGCGCTTTACGCGATTTTCAGTTTCACATAGTTTGAAAGCCGTGAACAAAAGCCACCACCAGTCCACCTTTAATTTTATTTTGGAATTTACTACTTGATTGTCCTCAAGTGACTTGCTATTAATTAGATATACTGATGCTTTTAGAACCGCCATGCTTCCTCCCATCCTTTACCAGTCGTATTCCCTTGGGATTGCTGCAGGCTACAGCTAGTTTCACACGGCTCAGTTCAAATCACTTATGAGACTACGTCTCCCTCGCATAAGTCCGGGGTGTAGTTTGGTGTGAATGGCGGATCCGTGAGCGGATGCTAGTTTACTGTTTACCAAGTCCTTTTCACAAACTTACGATTTAATCGACTGTTCTGGGTTTTTTTAAAGGCCCCGCGTCCCCTAAAGCACTTGGATAGTAAGAGAGCAACGCTGACTGCGGCCATAGTAAATCTGTTGGCGCCTAAACTCGACGGTAGAGTGATGATTACAACAACGTACATCAAAGGCACTTTTTGGCAGTATGTTTCGACTGGACGCGAAACGTATTGATAATGGCAAGTGTCTTTTATATCTTCGTACAGACCACCACCTGTATGACCCTAAGACACAATGAGCGCCGTTGTGATACCCGCCGTTTATTTACTGATCATGGACACTAACCACAGAGGGCTAGGCTCAGTCCATGACTGCCTTTTGTTTTGGAATGCACACGTCAATTCGGACGATGCTCTCGTTCCGTATATATTTTCATTACACGGCAAATCTGAGAATGGGGCTACATTTTCGTTAACCACAAGTTGCAAGATTAACTGCGAAACGCTTTAAGAGCGTCCCTCTTGGAAGAAATTGATCGCATCTGGGGGGAGATAACTACAGCTGGAAATTCTGCTTGAATTACTTGCGGTCTCGTGCCTATAAGACAACGAATCTAAGATTAGTACCTGTCACTCCTTGATGTGAGACGCTGTATATCTTCAAGCTCAGATCACAAATTGACCTGTCCGTCAGTTACATCTCAACTCAAACGAAGCCTGAGGTTTGGTGGCACAAGGGCTCTCGAGAAATAGAAGACTTGTGCAGTCGGGATTTCGCGAAAACTGTTCCGGCTAATCTGCTGCTAATCTCAACAACAGATGCCCACTGATGTGGGCATCTGTTGTTGTGTTGGTCAGAAATCGAAAAATCACATCTAATAAAACTATCGTCTGGATCACCGGCGGGATGTTTCCCGTAGCAGCTTAGTTGACCTTCTGCTTCTGCGCTTAGGTCTTCCGTTAGATTCGCTCAATTCTCACTGGGGTCCGCCACCTTACCTCCTTTTTTAGTATAAAAAGTAATGGTATGTTTCTCAGCCTTAAACTGCCATTGGTTTTTTCAGTATCATTCAAACCTGATGGCGAATTTTGGTGTTCTGCTTTGTCTCGGTTGGTTGGAATTATTAAAAAAACTGCAACACGTTTCGGAGATCTGGGGTCAATCATACGTGAAGCCCCTACTCCAATAAACCCATCGTAGTACTACTGCTGGCCTCCCTAACATTGCGGTGCCAAGCTTTGACACTTGAGACGCCAATCCGCGAGCACCGCCCAGGTTTTCGCTCATCAAGTAGGCACAGCCTTCGAGTTTCCGTTCTACTTGAAAACCAAATTGTGCGGCACATTCAATAGAGGGATATAATAAGCGAGGGATTCAGCTGGGATTCAGTTGAGTTTCCCGTTAACACTAACTTAACTTGCAAATGTATTTCACCAGTTGCGTTCCGTTTGCTGTTCAGGTAGAACATAAAGTTGGCGGATGCTCGGGGATCGCGCTTACCTGATGGGCCGCTTGAAGGGTGAAACTGGTCGTCGGTTGTCGAAGAATTTTCAGCAATCTTGGTAGTTGTGCGACTGTCAAAAATCTCCATCGCTATTCTATTCGTTGCTTTACTGCTTTTCCTTATAGGATATCATGCGTCGAAGTTTCATGGAAGCTCCGGCTCTTCGACGTGAAATCGAGCGTCGACAGTGGCTATCTCGTCTTCGAGCCCGCCTTACCAGTACAACTACGCTTATCCCTTGTGCCGGTTCCTCTCATGCCACCACTAGCTCGTGGATGAGCAAAGTCGCTCCGGTCGCTGCCGCGTCAGTTCCCACCGGAGAACCAATATTACAAGTCAAATGCCCGTTGGGACAAATTCAGTGCGCTGAAAGCATGGCTACCTATTACCAGGTATCTTGATGAAACGCTTTTTAAGGATGTTATTAGCTCACATAATCCTCCTCCCAAATGGTATTCCATGGAGTCATTTACGCATCTTCCGTGCGTCATTCCTTTGCTTTGAACTACAGGCTTCGTCGTACTGTGTGCACTAATGTCATTTGTCGAGAACAGAGAGACTAACTTATTTTTCGTCCTTCCGGAAGGTGGACCACTGATTGCAAAACCTTTTCCACACAGTACGCCAATCATTTCTATCTCAAAGTCAGCACTTTATATTGACGGTAATGGTTGTGTGCGTGCATGGATTATCTCAGATTACTTTAGTAGATTTTAGTAGACTTTTGAAGCGGAGCATTTACCCAACACTGGCAGTTGATTTCAACTCTTATTTCTACAAGGCCTGTTGCAAATTCCGTCAGCTCAATTCGACCGCTTCAGTCTTGCTTGCTAGGCAAACCATGTCCGACTTGCAACGAGTTTTCTGCCCTGGGCGGCTAGTCTTTGTACAAGTCCCTGCAACTTCACAGAAAGGGAATATACGTAACAGAGAAACATTGCCCAATTGGCTCGTTCCTGCTTTAGTCGTGGATATTAACAAGGCATTGGTTCAAGGTCAGATGGAAACTCAGGTAGGTTTTCGTTTTGGACCATGCTTGGGTTGATTTCCACTGAAATTCATCCTCTAAATATTCTGCTGTGCTTCGCACCGTTTTCGCTCGACTTCTCTTGTCACCTGCACAAGGCGAAGTATCATAAGAGCATTT
The DNA here is from genome assembly GCA_004794785.1 of Opisthorchis felineus. Taxonomy (NCBI): domain Eukaryota; kingdom Metazoa; phylum Platyhelminthes; class Trematoda; order Opisthorchiida; family Opisthorchiidae; genus Opisthorchis; species Opisthorchis felineus. The sequence goes on from SJOL01005295.1 coordinate 123,021, forward strand.
CCCTGTTTGGAACTCTTACGAGTAGTCCACTGAACCTTCACTTGAGTCGATTGCTTTTCAGTTACTTTTCAAATACCTCATGGTTTTCTCTTCATACATTCGAAGACGTTTCGGTGTAGGTTATACAGTGTTTCGCGAACGTTTCCATCAACTTTAGGCTCCTTTTTAGTAGACTGAAGATGTTGCGTTTCATTATTCCGTCATAGAAATACCACTGCCAAGTTTTTTTGGTCATACAGGCTGATGATACCAGTAGTAATGGCTCGCTGTGTTCTGTCCCTTTATTTGAGTCAGATTGTGACGGCTAGTGAATCTGTGTGCACTCATTTTAATCATCCACGTATAGTACATGTACACACAGTCCATCTGAACATTAATTGTCGGTAATTGTGCGCCATTCTCTTTCAGGGTTTATCTGGTTACTTCCTTTTGAAATGGTTTCGAAATTTTGTGCAGTGTTGCGATGGCAGCTCCGGTAATTGTTCCTACCACCGCTCTGTCGATTGTCCCATTTCTTCATTGCCTGCTTTTTCATCCTCTGGATTTTTTAAAACTTTAGTGGAACTTGATAACCTGGCAACCCCCAGATCGAGTGACTGACGCCTCGGCTGCACGTCCATATCAACTGGTATCTGATACTTTTTCAGCCAAAGGGGTTAGTATCTCCGCGTTTGATATTGAGGAAATGGAGGAGCTTGAGGAGGAAGAAGTTTTATGTGACGGTGAGGATTGTTGGATGTCGCCGACTCCCTTTCCACCGCAACTCATGCCTGTATTTATCCCATTTGTAAGTTGGGTGTTTCGCGATGCAGGGCACTGTCTGAGTCGTTTCTATGTGTGAAGTTCGGAATTTCCAAGTGTTCCAAACTTGTGGTTGATAGTTTTATATCCACCGTATCTCTCTAAAAAGGCTTTCATGTTTTTGGAATGCCATTCTGCGTTTGCTACTATGCGTTGCGGTGGTCTGTTTCTTGTTTGGTAGCGACCAACTTGTAGCTTTTGTTTGGAGACAGAATCAATGGGAACCTCATAGCCTGTTTGCGTATACAAGCCACTTTACTTGATCATGGTCTCTTTTAAACTGTGGCCGCATAGTAAGGAACAGAGTTCGTCGTTTCTCCCACCTCCAGTTACGCATTTCACTGTTTTCACAGCAGGCTTCCTCGGCAGGGTGGCTGAGTAAATTAGAAAGAGGTTTTGCGAAGCATCGCTTTTGACTACCCTCTTTATGCTTATGGATTCTTATTTCGGCTGACATTGTTGGGGTCCTCTCACTATAATGCCGAAGTGGACTCGTGTCGATGGTGGAAGGTGAGCGGCGGACTAGAAAGTAAACAGAGGTGTAGGAGAAGTTTGTCTGTGGCAGGGTGTGGTTATCATTGGTCATCGTTCTGTTGCTTTGAGATGTGGCAACTTTTGCTCATCACTTGAACTGTCAATCTGGTTTGAATTTGGGCCTGAAATGTTGTTGTGCATGTGTAACTGATATGACCGTTTTAATATTGTTGCATCTTTGGTAGATATTCACGCAGGCGCTACCTCGAGATAATGTGCGATAGCGAGGAATGACAATGTGACAGCAACCCACTGAATTCTCTGTAAGTTTATGCTGCAGGCTTCGTGGCGGTGGGAACGCCAAAATAGATCACGCAGCCATGTCCATTTGGAGTGCTGCTGCCCTCAGTCAGTAGCTGGGCTTCCGTAAGGTGCAGTGCGAGAGGTGCGGGGGGCGAGATAGCTCAGCGGTTAGAGCGCGAATTTACTGACCGGAAGGTCCATGGTTCGAATCCGACCTCTGCATCTCGACATCTCCTGTCTAGGCTTGGGCAACCTGGCAGGATCCCAGCCCTCGTGCTTCCTTCGGATGGCATGGCAGCTAGGCACCGAAAGGGTGTTACAGCTGAACGATTTATTTATTTAGTCATTCTGTTCGGCCCACCTTCGGACAAATAGACTGTTAATTTCCCAAATAATGATTGAGCTTTGAAGCGGTAATGAGAATATGTGTTTACTCGTGTCCGTCTTGTGCTTCGTCAGCTTTTATGTTGTATGCTGTTCACCAAACCTTTCTATAGCTCTTTTTCTTAGTTATGAATGAGATGTTCATTGAAGTCTATGGTTAACACCAATGTTATTTGCAACCGAATGTATTTCACCACTTGTGTTCGGTTATTCACACCCATTGGATCATATTGGTGCCTTTAAAAGTTGATTGCTTTGAAATAGGGAAATCAGTCCCTGGTCATAAAACGTGCCAAAAGTCAACCGTTATCCAGCAATAAATCCGCCGATTTTGTCAAGCCCACCTGAAATAGGTTATTAACCTCATCTCTTACCTACTAAGTTGATCGCTTACTTACGGTCGACACTGACCGTCATGAACTTGTTCTGCCGATGCATTTCAGCCCTAACTCAGGTGTGTAGACGCCCGCCAAGACTGCTCAGGTAGAGAAAACGCTTTCTACTGCAAGCTTGTTAATATCAGAAAACTGTGGAGCCGACTTCGCCTTAACCAGATGATCACGAATTTGTGATTGCATATGCATCACCAAAACATACTGATGAAGGGTATCAGTTCCAGTGACTGGGAGGTGAGAATTCGTGGAACACAGCAGCTGACCACATAAACACGTTTGCCGATATCTAGGAGAAGACTTACAGCATACAGCACGGCTAATTGATTGGCTTGCGCTTTGTGTGCAACTGGTGGTCAGTAGTTTTAAACGGAAAAGTAACGCCGAGGTGGGTTTTGGCTGCCAGGTAATCTCACTTGTGTACATATTTGCTTTTGACGGGATGCTCAGCTGAATCGAGCCGAATCTCTCGTTTATAATGGTTTTGTTCAACTGAATGTACTGCACCAGGCCGCCGTTATAAACGAGAGACCCGGCTGAATTCAGCTGAGTCTCCTGTCAAAGTCAAATTCGTAGGCAAACGAGACTGTTCGGCAAATTCCGTCCAACTTGGGTTCAGGTAGAACCTAAGGTTGACGTAAACTCGAGGACTGCGCCTACCTGACGAGCCCCGCGATGGGGTTCAGTTGGTTTGCAGCCAAATTTGCTCATAAGCAATCGTAGTACAGCCCCTGTATTTACCTAGTCTCACAAACCGGTTTTTATATAGGACGCAAAACATATTTACTGTCATATCTATCTCCATCCTTTTCAACTAAATGATGTCCTACGACCTTGAATGAAGTTAGGCAGCAATAATGCCGTTCCAGAAAATTCACTGGTTGGTTGCTGAGTGCGTCAATGGTGCGCCAAAGTTTTGTTCGGCTTCCGCGGGCGCCACTAATAGGCCACAACCTGGTGCATTAGGAATGAGACTACTAGGTGCCCGATTGACCTCACTAACTGGTGCCCAGCTTGGTTATTATCTGGTTCAGTGACAGTGTAATTGTCTCTTAGTGTTTACTAGTGGGGAACGGTAGCAAAGCATCAGTGTTGAACACTGATGGCATGATGTCGATCATGATGCCAACTGGGAAGAGCTCGCTCTTCTCATTTCAACCCACAAATAAAAACCCTTCTTCCTGTTATTGCGGCATCATGAGATCTCTGGAAGCTCGTTGTTCAACACAGTAGACGGATTCACGCTGTTGCTGTCTACGTCCTGTATTCCAAATGGAAACTGATATAGAACCCGCACGCGACAAAGTCTGTTATCCCTGCTATACCAGGAAGAATATTCCAGTGATGTAGGGTCTAGAGAGCGATTGAATTGGGCATCACTCCATTTTCTAAAACACCTATCCGGTTATCGGCTTATCTGCTGGGAACAGAAATGCAATGCATCATATTGCTGAAAAAACGTCCGGTCATACACACTGGAACAGCCGATCATATGAAGCATTATTTTGCATCAGTTCACACAGTTCAAGATCCAAGTTCTCCTGAAAAATATATGGTTCCATCACAGTTTTGGTGTATAGATTTCAGCAAATATTCAGCTTTAGACTTCTAAATTGTTTCTTCGAAGTCATTCAAACATTTTGATAGCTACAGCATATGCCATTTTACAGGCAGAGACATGTAGCTATACAAAGAGTTTTCTGTAAGTAGCCTAACTGTCATATGTGTCTAGCCCGGTTAAACGGCAAGGCGCATACTTTTATACACTAATATCCCTAGATGTGCGATACTCTCACCCACTAGAAAACTCCTGCGTCATATCTAGTCCAGCATCAATGGGCCAAACAGTTGAAGGAAGAACGAACAGTCATTTTCGCTACAGTTGGTGAAAAACATCTCACAGTGCGTTTTTCTTCCATTATCCTTATCCGCCACTACAATTTCTACTCGCTAATTTGCCCAATACAGATAGGTCAAGTGAAGTTTTCAGTCAGCACTTACCACCTAAAAAAGACAGCTTGCCATCTCGTTTTTACACAAGGTATATTTTACTGAGGATTCACAGTATTCTATAGTGTGGGCGTATCAACGTTCGATAGTCAGCAACGGAGTGGCTTTCAGATATATCACTGGCGTTAGACAACAGTTTACATCAGATCGACAATAGATAGCCTTTAGATGAGATTGGGTTTTCGTCACAAGGTGAACTAGTCCAACTATGTTGGACATTTCTGTAGTTTCATTTCATAGTGAAGTATAAATTACATCCTTACTGTTTTCAATACTGTCGAAAGGATTTAAGTCATTATATCCCAACATTATATGTATATATATTGCGGCATGTTATATTTGGTCCCCCATTTTGGTGATCAGCCCTGATACGCACGTACGGACATGATTTATTAAAGTATCCAGTCTCCACGGCACGTCTAACCGCATGTATGTTATGGTCTCCTCATTAGCAATCCAAATTCCGGAAGGTTTACTGTCAATCCCCATCATCTGGTGTCGGCTGTTACTGATTACATGCGCCATCTTTTCTTCCGCTTGTCTCAGTCGTTTGACGACTCTTTAGGTCGCTTGACTCTTCTGACGAATCAAAGCCTACGCAACTTGGTACGTGTTTGTGACCAAGTTTTGCATTCCAAAACTTCACGCCCCTGTACCAACTCAAGTGGTACCTTATCCGACCAGCTGATTCGAGCCATTCGTCGGCATCGGCAGGAAATGGCGGCTGCTGAAGCCGGACTCCGTTTGCTTGTTGGTGCCAATACTTCGGCTGCGGATTCCGCACTTTCACAACTGATTCTGGAAGTGAATCAGGAACTGCTCAATTTGGTTCAGCCTCTAGCCAGTCCAGATACAACACCGTCCGTTGTTTTCGGGCTTTTGCCAGATTGTCCTCCTGCACTGCATTTGGGAAGAGCAATCAAGATAAAGTTGAGTCCTGATGAAGTGAGTCATCCAGCAACTGGTGTGTCAGCTCGTATCCGACTCGCTTAACCTTGTAGTGGACCCTAACGGACAATGTGCCTGCATGATTTCTGTGCTCTCTTAATTTAAGGAGTATGTACGCCGTCTTCAGTTGTGACTGAGTTGGCAGGGATTGCAATACACGTGAACCCTATCAGTAGTTCGTCAGTAACATCCAGCCCAGTGTATTCTGTCTAAGTATGAGTTACTCAGACTCCTAATCAGCCACTTTTGGCTGAACGGTCAAGTGTTCAAACTAGTAGCTGGCAGGTCGCTAGTTCGAAACATTCTGGACTTTGGTGAGATGCACACTACTGATGCTCCAATAATAAGGAGAAAACAGCTGCGCTGTGCTTTTCGACTTTTATGTATAGATTAGCTTCACTTCTAGGACGAAATCTGAGATCAAAATTCCAAAATCCGCTTACACTGCCAACGATAGGTGGTATCATTGAACCTTGAGTACCTTGATTGTAATCAGTAACCACCCCCTGTACCTAGGAAATCTGAATATCAGCAACTTTTTAGTTTGTTTTGCTCCCTATTCACGTAGTGTTGTTTCGCCCTCTCCTAGACGACATCCGTATTCGATGAACTGTGGATGCTGGGTGAGGAATTGACGACTCCACTTCTTGGATCATCGGTCACTCAACGTTTGGCCCCGGTAACCTGTCCAGATTTGGTTTCACACTTTGCTTTATTTCACCGGACGTGTCGTCGTCGTTGGGCAGTGAGGCGTTTGGAAGTTAGTTTGTCGGACGACAAACTGCACCTAAACACCGAATATATCGGCCGTTTGCGAGTACTTGAAGAATTGGGATTCATCGATTCGGCTACCGAACGGGGTTGCTTGAGCCTGAAGGGTAAGTTGTTCTCTCAGTTATTCGCAACTTACTCAGCGCTCGACATTGTTCTCCAATGCACTGGTGCATTTGTGGTTACAGACTGGCTGTTCGACAAAACTATCTTCCGGAACTGTGTCCGTGGCTCTTGCTACCGCACTTAACGAGGAAAATCTGAAAACTACAGATATCTGTGAGCTAAATTTGGAACGTGATGAATTGTACCTAGGACTTTGTTGCTGCTCTTCTCAACTCTACGACAGAAATCACGCAACGGAAATCCTTCGAAAGGAGACCACTCCTTGGAAGAGGGCCTTAGCGAACGCTCTGCGCCAGCTTTCCTTTTGGTTTCTTACCTCTAAATGAGCCATCCTCAACTCTCCAGTATGTCCTCGATTTTGTTCCCCTACAAGACATTTTACCCCCCAAAGTTGGGTCATGAACTTGATCGTCTATAAAAAAGAACCAATCTGAGCACAACGTGACAATCTTTGACGTTGTATGTTCAAGGCGCCAGCTTCGATTATGAAATATTTGATGGCGTTCTGTCACTGGACGCTATCCATTTTACAGTACTGTATTGTTCGCAGGAGAAGCATGAAGGTGTGTGAAGATTCCAATGAGAAAAGTGCAAACAATCCCCACAAATGACTCAATCCTTCTGCGATTCAAGGCGTTTACAACCAAAATCTCTGTTGTAGTTTGACAAGTTCAGGACGACTTGCATTACATTTATAAGGAGGAAGAAATGTAGTCAAAAAGAGATGGATATTTTGTTCTAGACAAAGTCTTCACAAGTTTTTTGTATTTTTCCATGACTTATATTGTTGTTGCTTACTGAGATAGACCATTCCCGGAAGCTTGAAGCGCCTTCTTAGTGACCTACATTCGAGTGGATTGTTGTACACGATGTGATAGATTCGATTGTTCCCTGAAAGAGAGTTACCACGAGAAAAGGAATATTTAGGTTTTCCCTGGTGGAATTTCTTTCAAATGATGTTGTCTTTGTTCAGACATTTATATCCCAGCTTGCTGAAAACAAAATTGTGGAACCTTGTGGGAATGCTTTTTAACAAACGCTTCGGTTTTCTTTAAATTGAGTTGTCTCCTCTTTTTAGTGCAGTACGAATCACGCTGTTTTCCTCCAAGCCTCAATTGAAGTAATGACTTTTGTTTCAGCGCGAGATTCTTAGGTAGTGAATGGGCTGGCTGACTTCTGTTCACGTTTTGTCTGTCATACCAAACCAAGCATCTTAAACTTATCTGAGTACAAGCGATGGCGTAGTCTAAAATTGAGAGTAACCCACGAATTGTTTCACAATTGTACTAAAGATCACCCCTAAAAGTAGCCGCTATTCTAGGTTTAAAGGTTTAGGTGGTTCCGATATCATTCAGTAGAAGTATTAACCGATCTGCTGACATGCCCGCCTAGTTGAGCATCGCATAGTAACGTCAAAACCAGTATCGGAAAGAAGAATCTGGGCTTCAAGTTGTTTACTATAATATGAAGCGAATAGTGAATGGTATCATTATTCTTATAATGTTGACTTTGGAACCATTTTTCATTAGGATTAACTATTTTGGAAATTTGGAACCATGTACGTGTCTTGCGTTCCCGTCGTTCATATTGGCTGGTTTGATGTTCCTGCACATTCAATAGTTTGTCAGATTCAGGGCCTTGGGAAGCGAATGGAGAATGTAGTCGCTTCTCTAGGAACAAAAGTGTAGACTCTTTAGGAAGGTAGGGAGTGATCTTTCCAGATATAGGAAGTCTTCTGGATATCTGACCGTGAGAGCTTGCTGTGAACTTTCCTGGGATGTGGCTTCGGGAAGTCTCTTGTGGAGGGAGATCACTTCCTGATGCGCAAATGTGGCAGTTCCGCATTTTTAAGTTCCCAAATTACTTACCTGAGTTTCGTTTCGGTTTATCGGTTTTGACACTTGTGCGTGAAACTAATTGGTTCCAATTTCCGTGAAGACTTTTAAGATAGCGTTAACCCTGACTGCCACTCTATCTTTCAGCTATAGCCGGTGAGCAATTCGGTATCAGTGATTTTGTCCCTCAAAATAACTGAACGCTCATAGATTCACGTCGTTCCAGGCCACAGAATTAGTTGGCGCGGTTAATTTCTAAATTCAGGGGGATAGTTCACGTTAGATAGCGGTTCTCATGCTCAATGCACTTTTTGCGAAACACGCATTCTTCGAAAGCCCTGCAATTTTGTGTTCCCCATCACTTGTTTTTATCCGTCAACAACTTTATAGGTTTGGTGGCTTGTGAATTACAGCAGATGGAAGTCCTGCTAACCCAACTCCTTTTGGATGGCTCGTTTACTCAGTTGCCACCAGCAGACATTGCGGCCCTTCTATCTTGCTTTGTTTTCGAGATTCGTGCTTCGGATACAGCTCGGGAAGAACATACAGCACAACAAAGCGCATCGTCAAAACCCCAAAGTCATCTGGTTGTGCTCGATACTGCTTCATCAGATACAGCCCCAACCCCGTCAGCCGGTGCGGAACCAGCTGTTTTTGAATCGACAGTAGTGGCTCGAAAAATAGCCTCTGTTCCAGAACATCTGAAGGAAGCTGTTGCGAAAATGTTCAGTTTTGCATCAAATGTGAGTGTTTTAGTATTCTACTATCAAGCAACGGTCTTCTCTCCCGAGCTTATCTCTGCTGTTGATTTTGAGGAATTTTGACGCCATTTTTCTCGAATCGACACTAGCTTTTGACTTCAGTCTGTTATATCCTCTCATGGCATCGAAAAGGTACCTCCGTCATTTGGAGGAACGCGCCACTGGGTTGCTCAAGTTGTTTTCGACTGTCGTTCAGATGCGGATGATCGTGATGGCGCATCTTTGTGACGAATCACATTAATTCGCAGTAGGGATTTCAGAACAATCGCAAGGCAACCACTAGGAACCATCAGTGCAATCATCACGTGTTAAGTGTCCGAGCTATCTTGTTGCTGGTATCCGTCCTCTCTTGTTTTTCTGTCGCCAGAGATGTTCAATTCTTACGAGATATTGGAACTTGGAACGTTACGAATATTAACCGGTGGGTTTCAGGAGACCTAGGAACAGTGTGAACACCACAAGGAGCGGGATAAACAGATTTGAGAAAGGTGACTATTAGAATACACTAAAGTTTAGAGCGTCCAAATGGGACCGGACTGCCGCCGTTGCAAACCGCAAGCTGGTTTAATTCGGATCGACGAGGCATCCCGACTGCATGTTTGCCCCCTCATATAAGTTTATTTTTTATGTTGCCTTATGCTGAGTGGAAGCAACCGAGAGATGAACAGTGTACAACCTGGCAACAAAGTACAAAAATACTGAACAGTCATTCGGGTCGACAAGTGCCGACTGTCTGAAATGGGACCCCGGGGACTCAATTCACCAACGGTTAATGACACTGGCAGACATGGTTCAATCACGCAGTCAGTGGCGTTCCTGCTTCAAAGCTATCGCCTTCAACAAGTAGCTGCTCGGTTTCTGCAACTAACCGATCATGCCATCGCGTTCAGTGCTTGGCTGTCTACCCTGCTCTTTCTTGTTCCGGTGACCGTAACTGTAGCAGCTGAAACCGGTGTACCCTTGGTACGTCGTTTATAGCGGATAAACTGAACTGAACTATGCTGCTCGTAGTTTAGAAATCCTCACCATAATATACTACATTATTTGGGGTGACATCCAAGGAATAAAACTGATCCTATACAATAAATGGATTGTTTCAGACCACTTTGTTTGGCGGTTTCATGTTACCTCCCTGAAGTCTTCCTGCTTGATCACGTTAGCGGTGGCAATTCGCATAGAGGAGGTGCCACAGTCGTTGATATTCCAGTGAAAAATCAGAAGCAGAACAACTACCGCAGTGAAATTTTGGGATTAAGTGCTTATAGTTTCATTCCATTATCGGTGTTTAGTTGGATCATGAGCGCCGAAACCCACTTTTATCGACTGGTCATCTGTTTTCACCTATGGCCCTTAGTGGCGCTCCTTCGCTGCTAAGTAGATTTTCGCCCCAGTAACTGTAGTGTTTTCTTGTTGACATTTGTATAACTTATCCCAGCCTTTTTGTACACAAAAAGATGTCGGGATGATGGAATGATGTTAAAAGTACACCGTACGCTCTATAGGTAGTTTTTTATTAGGTATTTAGGACCATCCCCGTAATCCGTTCCAGTCACTACTGATGTTCTATGAGCAGCAACAACAACAAACAGATCAACAGGGAAGAGACTAGTTAACCCTCTATGGAGTAAAACACCGTTAAGATGAACATAGTTTTAATGTGTATATTTTCGTTTATTGCGCTAATTTTGTGCAGCTGCTTTCTTCACGAGCTACCCCACTAACCCACCGAGAAGATTGCCACCGTTTTAATAAATAAGGTTGATTTTTTTCAGGCGAGCGGGGTGTTTTCAAGGTGGCAAGACGTGTTGCTTTCTCTAAAATTGTGTCGGCTCTAGCAGCCAAGATTTCACTATAAATGATCACAAGCCACCACGATATGGTGGTACCCTAGAGGGTCGCCAATGGTTGTATTGTCTAAATGTATGTCAGTTTTACATACGAGATAGAAGAAGCATAAATCCCACATTGTTTGAAGCGTGTTTCGAGTGATAGGAACGACTTCCCATGACATCGTGGGAAGCACCATTTGAAGCACTACAACTGCTCGGTAGAATGCAACGAGGGAAGAATTTCCCAACTGGTAAAAGAGGCCAGCTATGTTGGCGGTTAAGGATCTCGTTGTTAAAAGCTTCAATGTTTTACTTGCCATCCGTCGCCATTCCTGTTTGGATCAATTCAGTTTTATAAATCTTCCCCTCGAAGCAACGCTTTCGGGGATAACGAAGTACCTCATTGATACCATTGTCTGCTCATCGAAGGAGGAACTCATGCGAACGGTATCGCACACTGTCTGAACCGGAGCACCGGAAATTCACTCGTATCTTAGCTTTTGAGTAGCTTTTGCGTGTGCGATGAAGCACCTCACCTTATTTGAACCAGAAGCGCCAGGTGTTTAGTAGCATTGCCTATGCACGACTGGGAAATCCCAATGCAACACGGTGATTCTCTGTAATGTTCACTGGCTACTGACATCTTAGACATTACTATCATGTCGGATACACACTCGATAGAGACCACCGTGGATGGCCTATGAAGGAGAATTTCTCCTACGCAACAACGGAAAAGGTCACTTTTGGGAAGTCGATAATTGCATTCCAGCTTCATTACCTTTGAAATTTGCATCGCACTTGCAACGTATTCCCCATAGTAGTTCTGTACACTTATCCTCTTCTTTGTGTGGTCGTTTTTTTTAGTTGGAGCAACTCCAAAGGAAACATGGTCTCAGTGATCCGACCACAGACACCAGACTAAACTGCACGCTAGTTCAAGTAACACACGCTTGGGCTACTGGCCACCCGTTTTCCACACTGGTTACTCTCACTGAAATGCAAGAAGGCAACTTGGTTCGTGGACTTTTGCGTCTGGATGAACTGCTCCGCCACATTTGCAATGCATGTCATCGACTCGGTGACCAGGCCCTTGGCTTACGAATGAATGAAGCTCGCAATGCGATTCACAGGGATCTCGTTTGTGCGCCCAGTTTGTATATCTCTGAGGAGTTTGTCTATTCGACGGCTGACAAATCAGAATCCACTTGAGGGTCTTTTCGCCTGATGTGATGTACATTTTTTATTCAGTTTTTTGCACAAAAATTCTATTAATTTTTCTTCAAACTGTTTCGCGTTTATTATAACCTGGGGTTTCCTGAGCCACCCTGATTGGTCAAAGTCCCATATACGTTCAGCTGTTTTTGTTGCATTTACATGCGACTGTTCATATAGGTGGTTTGAAAAAGTATGTCGGATGTTTCCAAAGTAGGTAGTAGTCATAGCGATGAAATTCAGGGGTTTATGTCACGTTTTTCTGTATTGCTATCCCTTAAGTTGAACGTTCAGATAGGAAAATCAGATGCAGTGGTACTCGCACGCCTTCCCTAGGAATATCACTTTCGAGTATCTTATACGTTCGCTGTGAGCATGTTGGCTTTGACGGCTACAAGTTTGCTCACTTGCGGCAGCTTTATTGTGGGGACAGCCGAGAATAGAGAATCGGCAACGCTTTAGAAGCCGTCAGCTGTACTACGGATGTGCCTAGCTATCCGACTGAATCACGTCATTCTAGCTTTAACCACTGACCAAAATCATCCTGTCCTTTGGCATGCACTTTGCACCCACAATGTGTAAGGTCATACTCCTGGACATGCAGTCACTGAACATACCACTTACAATCCAGGGGGAGGCACTCGAAGTTATGGAGCGTCTTCTGTTTCTTGGAAGTTCCGATTGTAGTGTAACAGATGAGGTCATTGCACGAATCTGCAAGGCTGGGGTCGCGTTTGCTAATTTGATACACCTGTGCCTTAAAGTGCCATATCCCTTAATCTCAAGGGACGAGTGTATCAGGCTACAGTTAGGACTGTTTTGTTGTATGGCCTCTCCGGGCAGTGGAACTGAGACTCCTTCAGGTCTTCGGCACCGTTGTATCAGAACAACGGCTGATGTATATTGGTGTCGGTGGGTCAGGAACGAGACGATTAGAAAGCTAATTTTCAGTTGTGTGATGGGAACTTCCATCGAAGAATGTGTCCAGCACCAGAAGTTGGACAGGTTAGACCATGTATTGCGTATGCTGAATCATCATTTACCGAAGAGAGTGCTGTTTTCCGTGCCCGATTAAGAGTGGCGGAAGAAGCGAACTGGCCAGCCCTTGACCTGGCAGAGGGGTATGAAAGATATTACGGAACGTTTCGGTGCTGTTGGTGCCACTCACCTTCCAGGATTATGACTACGCCTGGTTGGAGACGCTGAAAGATATGGTTGCTAATCCATGTCACTGGCGTTCTTGTTGTCAGTTTCTACCCAGATTACTTGAATGAGTATCTGGAGGTGTAGGCACATCGGAATGATTGTGCCTCACGCGTCCACTTTTGTTCCTTTCTTCACAATAAGTATGAAATAAGTCATGGTCGTACGGCAGCGAAGTATCATTGTTGAACATTGGTGTCATGCTGTCGATGATGATGACTGTCTTCCGTGGGATTCCTCGTTCAATAGGTGACAAATTCCAAGGCAATTTTTGGGGTCTCAGTACCAAACTATAACTTGATTGCTCTGGGTTCGCTTCCACTTGGTATAATTGGGTAAGAAACAATGCTAAACGCCCAGTCTACCCACTATTACCTGCTGTTTTTAACCATGGATTTCCATTAAGTAATTTACTATCAATGCAACTTCCATTCGGAACTGAGTTTATCGGACGTATCACCAAGGATGCTTTCAAGAGCAAAACCCATGATGCATGGCAAGGGGTGTGCACACTCTTTATTCTTTTATGTTGGAATTTGCAATCGAAGGATTGTTGTGTAGATGAGACCCATTGAGCTATCCTGAGTGATTTAACTTCGATGGCCGCAGAGTTTCTCATACCAGGTTGGCCAGTGCATAGAGGCATGACGAAACACTTAACTGGCCCTTTAAGTTAGCAGTTGGAACAGACACGACGACTCGTTTCGTAAAAAGACTTGTACTATTGGAGTAGTATGCCGGCACCCACCCGCTCCCTTGCTGTCAGGATTTTGAGCCAAACACTGGTTGAGGACCCTAATTATTCTCTTATCTAGTTGTGGGCTCCTTGACAGTATCCCAGCCCGGTTACAACCATGAACGTCAACTAAATAAAATAGATGCTAATAATCGTTCAGCTGTAGCACCCTTTCGGTCCCTAGCTGCCATGCTACCCGAAGGAAGCACAAGGACCGGGATACTGGCAGGTTGCCCAAACCTAGACAGAAGTCGAGATGCAGAGGTCGGATTCGAACCACGGACCTTCCGGTCAGTAAATTCACGCAACTAACCACTGAGCCACCTCGCACCCGTCTACAGAGTAGAACGTCGACTACCCGTAGACGGTCATTTGTCTGCTCGCTGTGCTGAACAGTCTGAGGGCAAACAGTTTATCGGTGCGGATGCCAGACAGTGTTGTGTTCGTGCTTACGAATATTTTCTTGATCACTGACCTTCGACTGCGACTGATGGCTACGGGGGCCACTTTGATTGGTTGTTTCTTGCGCTTGTGCTCTGAGTAAACCACATCTAGGCAACCAACCTAACCAGCTAGTCCGGCTTGTACACGGCCACTTCTCCGGCTGTCTCCGTAGACGGCATGTTAGTAAATTCGAGATTCTCATCCGTTGTACCGCTAAGTGACGTGTCCAAGAATGTTAGCTGATCGTTGTAACGGTAGCTGAATAGCACCGGGGATCAGGACTGATGCATAATCCATCCTGCAATCGACCGATCCATTATGTTTCTGATCGGAGAAATGAGCCCGCGGGTGTCAGAAAACGGATCTTTTCAGATAAATTTATGTGGTACAAATGAGGAGCACAGCAAAACAATCATGCATCAATGGTGATAAGTCCAAAAATAACGGAATGCAAATTCAGTGAACAGAGGAACATCGTCTCGAGCGGTCGCGGTCCACATCGTAAGTAAACCAGTGAGCTCATAGAAACAATGGATGAGCTGATGTGCACACCAACACGACGGCGATTTATATGTACTTAACCTCATTGGAGCCAACGGGTCGATATAGGGGCAGAGCAGTTCTCTAAGAGTACGTTGAAGTGGATGTCATTTCCATTGCTGCACCATAGACTTATGGATATCGTACAGTAGACATTCTGCGGACCGTTTTTCTTGCACAATAAAGAAGAAAATGCCCATTTAACTCTTCCAGAAACGACTGAATTTCTTCAATGAAAGTGCATCTCCGTTATCCATGAGCTGGACCGAAGATGAACTTGTGTAGGCAAGAAACATCTTGGGGAATTCGAATCAAGTTCGTTTATCTCCAGTCGGTTGGAGCAGTCTGGAAAGCTTTTGGTCATTTTTTCATATTTTTATTCACAAACCTCTGCCTCTGCTTGACCGAGAGTTGTGATTCGTGAAGTGATAGTGTAACTTTAGATAACTAACATGACGAACACCAACGCAAGCATGATGTCTCATCCATTATTGAGAATACAAAGTTTGGCGTTTGTGCATCTTTCCTGGATTTATTCCGCCTCAGAGTGAGACTAATAGGAGTACGTCTGCTACGCCACTGATGTAGATGCAAAAGTAAATCAGCATTTCTCGAAAAACCTAATCCCGAGAGACCTGAATAATCACGCCATCCAAGAACGAACAGTTTAGTTGTTTTTGTATAAGAATGAAACAGCATGTCATTTGCAAACTACACTAATTTGTGTTGAAGTGGGAGACTCAAATCATTCCCGGCTTATTCTCCAATTTATCATATTTTTCAACTGAATGTACTGTACAAAGGCTGCCTGATGTTTCATTTGGTGGCATATTCGAGATAACGCATCACCCTTTTTGAGGGAACATCACGCATGAAGTTGCTGAAAACCCCTCGGTGACTCGTGAAAGATTTCGCCCTTCTTGGGCCCACCAGGTGGGTGCAGTCCCTGAGTTTCCGTCGACCTTTTGTCCTGCTTGAACCCGAATCGTAAGAAGTCAGCGAAATACACCCATCTGCAATTTGTGTTAACGGGTGAGTCAAATGAATCCCAACTGAATCTCTGTTCCCCATCTAAATGTGTTGTTGATTGGACGCTAACACGATTGGCTGAATTAACTGCGGACTACCGTATTCTATGTGTCTCCACCCACGTTTTTCATTTTCAGATGCCAAAGACTTCAGGTTTTGTGAATGCAACATGTTTTTCCTTGATCTTTATATGTGCCAATGAGGGAGAACTACCAATGTCTTTTGATAGCCACACTACGTTCCTTTGCGCTTTATAGGGTTTCTTCCAGTTTGTCAAGTGTAATATTTTTTGCCATCGATGCAGAAGTTAGTCAGTCAACAAGCAACTAGGAATTGTCACCCACCAGTAATATGCCAAGATCTCTCTTGCTTCATGCGTGCAAAACATCTACCTACATTCATCCTAAACACACTTGTGATGTCACATTGACCAGTGATGAAACTCCACAAACAAATTGTCCATTTCAGCGGACAAACTTCTTCCGGCAAAATTAGCTGGTATGTGACCTCTTATTTAGCAGAGAGAACTAGGACCAGCCTCTACTTCCACCTCTCAGATGACCCGCATCCCGCCCGACATGATTTCATCCTAGCTAACTCCTATATTGCCAGTCTTGAACTCCACTCGGGCGTGGCCAGTGCCGCCAAATTCAAAACAGTTGTCTGTAACGCAATTGAAAATGGACTGTATCCCCGACGAGCCCCAGACAAAGAGTAGAGTCATTGTAACCATCTTTATATTATTTTGAGCTTTTTGATATACCTGTACGTGACTTATACCTGTCTTTTCGGTTTCGGTTTCGGTGGTCGTGTACACGTATTGCTGTACCGCGGCCGTTCCCCACACCTATCTATGGGCCGTGCCTGCTGTGTCCGCGTGCCACTGTTTCTGAGTTAACCCTGTGTGTCTGCGGCCTTCTAGTGTACTGCGTCGATTTACCCACGTTACATGCTCACTAGAAGCACACCCAAATTATTTTCGCCGAAACTACAGGGTTTTCGAAGTTGTGACTTTTAGAGGAAGTTAGACTAATCCATTTGCATCTTTCGGTGATATGTTGCTCATTGCATTTTGTTTAAGTGAGCGAATTTTAAGGTCACGGACTATCACCGATTCGCATTCTGTCACCGGTTTACGAGGGATAAATCACGAAATCGTAATTTAGCTCACTGTGGCATCCTGATGTGTTCTTTGCAAATGAGCTATCATCCACAGAATGCCCACTGCAACTTCTACCAGGAAAAATAGTAGAATACTATTCGCATACTTAAAACCCCTCAAACGTAACAAATTAGATGGATCTGTTCAGTCAACTTCGATACAACACCGTTTTTCGGGAAACTCGCCTCCCGTTCAGTATAGTGTTGAAAGAGATGTTGATGCATTGTGCAGTATTGATGATAGTATACACCTCTGTAGACGATCACCATTCTCTGATATGCACAACTAATCAGCGGGTAGTGCAGTGTTATGAAATAACTGCATGTTAAAAAACAGCA
>SJOL01005295.1:141990-159043 GCA_004794785.1 Opisthorchis felineus
CGGGAAACTTGGGCAAAAGCCTCGATCCTGTGTATCAATCCGTGATTCCGCGGAAAGCACGAGGCCAGTATGTATACGGCCGATAAAAATGAGGCCTCAGCTATGCGTGATGGCCTAATCTTACGGCCAATGACGGCCCGTCCGACTCATAACTGTACTCGACGTCGCCTACCTTGGCTACTTTTCGTAGGTGCTAGGCCCGTGTCTATGCGCGGCGTCGATTATGAATCATCGGCTGTGCGTGGCAACCTAATCCAATGGCCGACGATGGCTCGTCACACTCATAACTGTATTCGATATCACCTACCTTGTCTACTTATAGTAACTGCCAGGCCCGTGCCAATGCTCGCAGCTGACCATAAGGCCCCAACTATACATAATGGACTAGTCCAATGAACTACGGTGGTGCTTCATATCCATACATGTCGTCCGTCTGTCAAGCACATGGCTGAAAAATGCACAGCCACCCTGGGATATCATGTTCTTATTTAGTGGTTGCATCGGTGCGAACGTAATGTGTAGTCAGTCCAGTCCTCAGTTTCAGGAAGCCGCTTTCACTAGAAAGGGTTTATGAAAGGAAAAAGGTGTAATCAATCATAACTCGTATACACAACACATAATTAAACAAAGTTGCAGTGGCTAACTCACTAGGTGCTTAATAAATCCCGTTTTCCACAATTCACGATCGGTGTCCACGCTGATACTGGAGTATAACTGTTATAAAGGTAAACTCACTAGTTGCTCAATTAGTCCAGTTGGCGATAATGAGTGAGCTGTGTGTACATCAATGGTTTGATATCAAGATTCGGCACACATACGGATTACTGGACGCAGCCAAGTTAAAGCTAAAGATGGGTGTATACTAGTCATAAGACCAGGTGGTGTAGACTCGAGCCCTATGATACAGGGACCGCATGCGTCCGCAAACTACACCCATGGGTGCAGCCGTATCAAAGACTCAGTGAATGGGCAGGTACTTGGTGTCAAATCTGCTTACTTAAAGCACCCAATCCCAACTTAGCTCCAATTCTGCTTCCCGATACCAATACCTTGTAGATTAATATAATCGACCTGTAGCCATCCCATACTCAACCACAGTAGCAGTCTTATCAACTAGGGGCTACTTTCCGGGAAACCGATCAGCTAACGCGCTTGCGTTTGTGATTTTCAACATCTGGTTATGTATAAATAAGCCTCCATCTCTTAGACACACATGTTGGAAGCTGCTCGCTATTTCAGGCTACTCTGAAACTATTCAATGTCTGTCATATAAATAAATAACTACCTGATAAACTAGAGCATAATCTCGAAACTCCTACTCGCGTCAGTACATATATGTTTGATTTCCCTAAGCACACCACCTCTCTGCGTGCACATACTGGTTCCCTCTAGATCTCTTGTACTATAATAGCATATTATAGCATGTTAGCGAATTCAACCCGTGCTTGATCGCTGGTCTACTAAGTTCAAAGCTATCCCTATCCTGACTCATTTAATCACTTGTTTTCACCACCCTAATTCTGGTAAACGTCAAGTTTTTCTCTGTATTAATGCACTTTATCCTATCGGATATCTTCCCGAACTCACCGGGCTTTACTGATCTCATCCCATTCCCTCGTCTTCCCAAGTCTCGACCTTCAACAATACCTACTTCGAACGCCCTGTTTGGCTGTAATCCACTCCATCTGGCCTGTGCTTTACATCCACGGCGATCCTCAACCGGATCAGAAAAATACCTGCGATCTTGCACCGGCTTTGTTCCCTTGGATTCCGGCGGATTCCCTTGGCCAACTCAAAAACTCCGCTGCCCACAGAATTGCACATCCCAGCCCGATCACCTCAAACATGACGTCCGTTACGGGGCTGTCCAAAAACCGAAGTATGTCAGTGCAGGGCTGGCATGGCACTGCCATACCCAGTTTGATAGCACACCCGCGACTATTCCCTTCCTACTCTTGACTGTACCCGCTCGCCCACTCGTTACCTTACCTGCAACCATGAACAAAATCGTGCTTTATTCTGAATGTAACGTTATGATCACACCCGACGGTATGCCACCCACCTGTTGGGAACAAACATTGTTATTATCACCCCACACTTTGTGGGTGCAAATTGTATAAAAAAAGGACGGGATGACTTTGGTCAGTCCATCAAAACCACCTGCGCCTTTTTCTCTTCTTCGAAGATGAGGACACTGTCTGCATATTTCAGATCGACAAGGTTTTCATCAGATATTTGCAAACCGGGGTTCAGAAGACGTTTCAGCTTTCGTCTTATTATCTCATCGATCGCGAAATTAAATGGGAATGGAGAGCGTGGGCGACCCTGACAGACACCTCTTTTTTTACGGAAGCTCTTGGAGAGCTCTCCATATCTTTCCATACCATGTCTGCCCCTTCCGCACCTCCTATCCACGACCATGCGAAAGACTGTACGGTTGGCAACTCTCAATTCAACTGCATGCCTTCTCCCCACAGTTATTCTTACTGTGTGCTGAACCTCATAATCCGCCTTCTGCAATGGAAGAAATAGAAAACCTAAATGCGACCAACTTTTGTCAGACGCCTGCGCTTCCAGCCTGAGCCTGCCCTGGTTATAGCATATATCCCGGGAAATACTCCTATGAATCGAAAAATTCACTCATAGCGGGGCAAAAAATGCTAACAGAGAATTACTAAATACGCGTGGTATTACGCCTCAGAAGCAACTCGTTTTGCAACTCGTGTAATATTTTCCGAAAAGCCTGCGTATGAAGTCCTGCACAGCAAAATGCAGCGGTAAGGAGAACGAAGGAGAAACCATTTCGCGCATTCAGAATTTGAGTTAGGAAATGTAAGGAGACCCGGTCACCTCTGGTGAATTTGGCCTGCGCTAACATAAGTTGCTTGACATAAAAGTGGGACGATTTTGATGGGTAGACCAGGGTCAGTCTGGTCAGAGTCTTTGGACAAGCTAAAGCGTGGGATCTCTAACTCGAAATTTTCACTACCTGTTTACAACTCCTATATGTGCGATCGAAGCCTGGGAGAGGTTTGATTCAATCTGCAAAGTCGGCTAATATCAGCTACATCCTGTAACCTAGCAATCAACTTGATGGTTCATCGGAGATGGTGACCTGTCGAATGATTGCACCAGGAGCAGTTATCGTGTTCATGCATGCCTTCCATTGGAGTTTGCAAATCTGCAACGCCATCTGGATGTAGCAACAGAGTGAATAAACTGACAGTCCAAAGTGTTCCATAATGAAGGTTTCGGGTCGCCAATATTGGTTGGGATTAATAGCTGATTGGACGGATCTTGTTAATCCTTCTGGTGCGAGTAGCAAGTGAAGCATCCCATTTGTCGACCTACTCAGTGCATGTCTAGTCAGTGGGAGATATGCCTGAACTTGCTACTCGACGACAGCTGACAACTTGTACTGCCTGGATCACCAAAAAATATAGACATCCAACGATAACCTGAAACTGCCCCTGACATACCAAACAGCCGTCTGCACACAAGGCCGCCACTACAGGAGCAACAGAACTGGGTCGTTTTTGGACTACAATCAGCAAAATGCTGAGTGCCTTAATGCTCGTTATTGGGGTCCGCTTCGTTTAACGTTTATGCACCGGCTATCTCAAAAGCTAGAAGAAAATTTAGCTATGTTGAATGAAAGCTTATAAATGTCGCGTTATATCCTGGCGAGAGAGGATGGTAAGGCCCCCAAAATACTTTGGACAGTGCGGGAGAATAGGCGGCAGGTGGCAAACCACGGATAAACCGCGTTGGATTACAGCGCCCGTCTGTGGGCAGAACCCTGAGGGATACTTGTTATTCCGTAAGTGATCTAGAGGTAGTACGGGGTTTTTGAATTGGGAATGGTTAAGCGTGGAGGTCTTTACAAGGAAGCACAAACCGCCAAGGCTCTGGTTAAAGGTTCCCAAATGGTACTGACCCCCCAATTTTGACTTCTTGTGGAGCTCTAAAAATCTGGTTAAAATGCCGCTGACGATCATCCGACTAGTTGTGGCTTACGGAGCACCGGCGTGAGTCCCGTGCACGAAGGGCGAGAACTCACAGCTTGAACGTGCACTAGCGCCGAGAAAGTATTCAGGTACAGGAGATATCAGTAGGATGGATCTCTGCTTTGAGTTTGACATATTTACTCACTAATAGCGCGGAAATCGGGAATGGTTCTTCTGTTCTCGCTTCCGGGAGAGCGGAATCGCAGCTTAACCAGACAAGAACAAGAGATCATGACAAGGCTAGTTTATAAACACTAGGCTAGTGCACCAGCCTTTCATGGTGGCAAATTTTTGTAATGCCTCCTTGACAGTAATGCTTTGATGACGAGTGAAGTTCTTAGGCACACTTCCAAGATATGGAAGGGCCTGGGCCAGGATAAGTTTGTTCGAGGTTCCCTGGCACTGCCACCAACCAGCTACCATCTGACCAGATGTCAACGCAGGATAAGGAAGACGGAGACCACCAACTCTTTTGTACCCGCCAACCTAAATCTGAAAACAAATACGGAGCCAGTATACTCACCACTACCAATGGTGGGATAAAGCAATTTCCGGTGTTGTCAGTTACTTATCTCAAAAGCAATATCACATTCTGGTGCTTTCTCACTTGCATGCACGGGCCTCCCCCCTCTTGCCCATGGGTGACCTAAATGGGCCTTCTAACTATTGTTTTACTGTATCAAAGTTATTTCAAAAGCATTCTGAACTTAAGCAGCTTTTCGAAAGTGTAAACTCTATTTTTGAAAACTACTTTTATCCTAGGTTCTAATCCCAGATTCATTTCCAAAGGTTTTTTCCTGATGTCTTACTTTTGGTTGGGTTAACCGCCTCAATGGAATATGTCGGCGAATCAGTTCATTTTCCCCTGGACTGATCTTAGTACACCGCGCGACAGTTCATTCTGTAGTAAACGGTGTGTGCTATTTTGGTTGACTTAACTGCATGTATGTGCGGTGTACAACCTAGCATAATAAACTCCGGCTATGGGGGATCCTTGTTTACTCCCCACAGAAATTGTGGATTCACTGAATGGTACACCGGATCGAGGCTTTAATTTTGGCTTCCTGGCTCGGGTACATTCTTGTCATTCAGCGTCTTCCGTTCACTTCGAAGCACGAAAGGAAAACGGGTGTCGCAACGCCCTTTAATTCTTCAGTGCTAATCAGCAAGCTTTCCAAGGCTAGGACTCACCTAAATAGCATGCAAAATTTCTTTGTACTGTGTTCAAGGCACGCCGTGAATAACTGTCCGAGGAAGGTTATTCCACGCTCCAAGTGCCGGAAATGAGAAAAAATATTGTTTATTGGAAGTGCTCCCCCTGAACTTGAAAATATACCATGAACTCCGCATGTGTCGGTTGAATGATCGGTGAAAATCCTGCCCACCAACCTTTCTCAAACAAGGCGTAAGGAAGAATTATGTCGCCTCGAAGGCCACAGCAGTCTAGGGGCAAGAGTTCAGGCAGGTCGAGGCGCATCCCATAGTCAACAGATTCGACACCAGCAACCATGTTCGTAGCAGCTCGCTGGATACGCCCAATGAGGGTTACGTACTTATACGGTTTGATTGTAAGACACTTATTTTGATATATTTAATATATTTTTGTTGTATCTTTGTTTTCCGTTCTCTAAGTGCTCTGTGTAATCGGCCAGTGATGACACCGAATCACCCAGGTTGTTGAACCATTTCCATAAGCGGCCAGAAGTTTGATGTGCTGCAACATGTAAGGATTTGATTACTGGACCTTAATTCCTGCAACGGGTCCGACGATTTGCACGATTACCCGTGTGGCTACCAGTATAGGTCGTAACGGTACAGTCATGTTGCGGTTGCTAACTGCAAAAAACGTTTAGGAGCAGTTACACGACCACATGTTAACTACCCGAAAACCGTTTTTCACAGTTATTTAACCGCAAAACTCGGTTAATAAGTGGTTAAAAAAACGTCAGATAGCCGAGTTAGGAAGAACTACACTATGACGCTGTTATTCAACGTCCCTGTGGCCGTAAAATGCGGTTATTTTGTGGTTACGTATACGGTGTCAAGCCGTATTAACGTGGTTGAATAAGAGTCTAATAACAGCGAAATACGGTGGTTGTTTCACTATTACTTAACGTCGAAATGCGGTTTGAGGACGGTATTGTAACCGTCCAGTAAGCGGAAAACGGTTATGTTACGGTTACCAGTCGTCATATAACATACAAACGCGGTTCATCATCGGTTATCTAACCTCCAGATAACCACAAAAACGGTTATGTGGTGGTTCTGATGGTGCACACAACCACCAATTAACCACAATAGGTGGTTATTAGACGGTTATATAACCGTCATGTCACCGAAAGCTCGTTTTTTGGAATGCGTGTGCTGCTGGGGTTGTAGACAACATAGTTGACGTATTCAAGAAGTGATCTTACTTAATCCTATTAAGTATCCGGAAGTCTATGTGTGTAATACGGAGGGCTGGGGGGCGAATCATCTAAAGAAGGACGAATGCGTTTTGAGACAGTTTTTCATAGTGGAGTTCGAAGGACATTTTTGAAGACAGCCAGTTACATTAATCCTTTCTGGTATCTATTTTCATAATGTTTTCTGGTCCTCTCTTATCACGCACAACAAAGGCGTTAGCTGAGTCTCCTTCGAAAGTCTTATGGGCGCGCTTTTTGCCACTCGCACGAAGGTGCCAGTCTAGTAACCACTGCTTTGCGGAGTCAGCATCCATTTGGGGGGCGCCGGTGTTGAAATTCAAAGATTACAGGTTGACCGCAATAGGTATACAGGAACTTGAAAGCGCATCCGAGTGGATAGCAAATAGGGGTGGTCCTAAGACGAAGTACTGAGGAATTTCACCTGCAGTTTTGAAGAACTTCAACGGAGGCCGTTACAGAAGAAAAGTAGGTTGAGCCGACTTCTACACAAAATGTTCTACTTGCTAGTATTTACACTTAAAATCCATAGGACAATTTTTGGGGCAGTGCAACGTGGGCAACTTGACTAAATGCATTTTGTTAGTCGATAAATATGGAATGCAATGTGAGTCTCTCGTCTTTGGCTTGGGTTAAGCTGTCCACAAGTATGAGCACATTTGTCATGCAAGAAAGTTTTAGGAGACATCCCGGTCGCGCCGGAAATATCAAGCTGTTTATAATAAACGGTGATTTAATTTGGCCCGTTTCAGAGTGCACTCCATAGCTTCGCAAAATCGATACCTGGGCAATGATCACTGTCCCACAGTTCTTCGACCATGTGTATTCTACAGAAGGAGTCTGCTTACTTTGTCTCAAAACGGATATATATGTGATAAGGTTTTTGTCTGCTAGGTTTGATAGGCTTTGCCTCATTTTTGATGGTGTTGTAGGGTTAAACAGCTTAGTTAGCCAAAAATCACAGCTCAATTTCATATGACTTGGAAAGGCTTGCAGGAAATTGAGGACTAAGTATAACCCTTAGGAACTCCTTACCAGATTTTTCAGCCTGAGTAGAGATTCGCTTTGGTCTTCGACGTTTGGCGGCCGACGGTTAGTTAGGGCCAGACTATGCGCGCCATTTGGGTTTAGGTCTATTCCGTAAATCTGCACCGGCGGCAACATTTCATGGAACGTGAATATATGCTTGTTAGCATTTATTTTGTGGAAGGAAAACTAATTCACTTGGCTAGGCGATTGCACGACATACTTTTTTGTGTTACTAGAAGTTATTTCAGGGTCTCTAAACTCTTCAACATCGTTGTCTGTTTGTAACGTAGAAAAGCGCTCTCGCGCTCATGTCTTTTTGCTGGATTACAAAATTTCATCTTGACCAACTCTTACTTCCAGGTTTGCAAGTTCTTCGTCGCTCCTTAAAAATGCTTTTTTAAGCGTAAATCACTCGGAACCACTGAAGTGGACCTTTAGTTATTGCAGTAGGAGTAACTCAGCTACTGTTGGCCACAGGCCAAAAGGGACAAATTGACAACTAGCCTGGCCGGTTTTACCGCAATCACTTCATTCGAACAAGAAACAAGAGACCAAAAATTTTGGCTATTAATATTGGCAGTGTTGCTTTGGCCGTAAGCAAAGTGTGTTGCTTTAGTGCTCTTTTTGGGGGTAATGTTACAAAGTTGGGCTCAATATGATGGCCTGTACCGAAGAAACTTGACCCATTCTTCCGAAGTACTTCTAGTAAAAATCTTAGCCTCAACACTCCGAACAGTGCTGAGGCCAACATAAATGTGAAATATATGGCGCATTATAAACTAGGCCAATGGTTTTTGGACTGCCACCAAAGAAAAACGAGGCATCAGAAAGAAATGCGTACGTAACTCATAAAAGTAAAAACAATGGTAACTTTCGATGTATTAAACACAGGAGATAAAGTTGTCACCACTGTATCAAAACGAGCCAAATTGATCGCATTAAACTACGCTACTCTACATTTTATGCACTCTAACCTTATGTTGGACGTGAGTGATTCAGGAGTAAAAGGTTAAATAGAAATATATTCACGTGAAATAAACTGCAGTTCCATGGGAGTAGAACAACTACTGTAAGCTCCCAGCGTCACGTGATCATCAAGGCTGGATGGGCTACATTCTTTTATGTCCATAGACGTATCACCTATTACTGCAACATCTCTTGTGAAAGCGTATAAAACTAATAAGTTGAAATATGAGACATTGTCAAAAACTAAGATACGGGAGTATTCAGTGCATATCAAAAGGCCATGAACTTAGGGCCCTAGCAAGTAAAGACCGAACTTTATAACGTAGTACTATAAACTACAAAACATAGTCAATACAACGCTGGATGCTTAATCATGCGTACTCAGAAAAATTAGTGCGATTTGAAGTGGGTGTGTCGACAAAAATCATGCATTATAAATCTGTCCACAGATTTCGAAGTTTGATGTGAAATGAAGGAGCGTCTGAAACTGATGATCTGGTGTTTTTACTTTGGTAAGGTTCGGTTATATCAAGCTGCCTTATGTTATTCAACAAGCATGAGATTGTAAACACTTCTTCGAGTGTACGGACCACATATATTGACAATGGAGTTTTTTATGCAGAGCCAGTGCGCCTTCTCTAGACCAAGATGTGTCGTTAATGTGGCACCACAACGGGACAATCTCGGACCCAAACCTCTTATAATGTATGTAGACTCGTAAGCAATCGCCCTGTTCCGGTTTGCTGTCATCTGCTGATGATTTTAAACTGAGAAATAATATTGACTTTGCTAAAGACGGCCGCTACTTATTATGCCCGAGAAATCTAGGCTTACAAAAATGGAATGCTGAAGCGGAAATGAGAACTGCTGTATTAAAATTGAGGCTACTTCGCAAGTGTGGAAGATACGAGACCTAGGGCCGCTTATGTACTAAAACCTAAAAACGCACTCGCAAACTGAATCATTGAGAAGGGGAGGGCCTAAGCTTCTATCGTTGCATAAGATGACACTCCACGTATGACATTCAAGCTCTACAGCCTGCTTAAAGCAACTGTTATCTGGGTACTGTTGGATTAAAAACACTCCGACTTTATATCCACGGAGGACTTGGTACACTAACTACAGTAAACACACAAGATGGGCTCTCAACCGGTAGCCTGAATGTGGGGACCATACTATCAGCGGTCGCGCCAGATAACAGTGTCATATAAGTCTGAATATAAAAAACACAGAATAATTCACTAGTCTTTGTTAAGCCCTCGACAGAGGATAGATAATGAGAGACGGTGCGTTTGTTTTCTCTTGCACACAGCCCACAGCTAAAGCCAGAGGATACTGATCTTCCAACAACTGCCGATTCTCCGGGAGAGCGAATAAGGCACTGTGCAAACTTTGAGGCTACTACAATAAACCAGTTCAAATCCAACGTTCCAACGTTTTGCTGGACTCCCTAACACGGTGCCAAATGAGAAGTCTCCAGATGCTCAGAAATCAATCAAGATGTCGTTTATTAGCTGATAAAATAAGGCATATAAGAACTCAACACCAATGTCCTGGGTACACAGTTATATACCACCGTAACTGTTTGAGATACATTCCTGTAAATTGTTGCACCCATTAGATCTGTGCCGGCACGCCGGCCCGGAGTTCTATTGGTTATCTATCGTTTTGATTATCGTAGTATTCCCAGCAGCAACAAGAGTGTTAAACTTGGCAAAATGTGCTCACTTTTGTAAATTTGCATCGAGTTCCTTTTTAAAATGCAAGCATTTTGCTAATTCTAGTATACTTATTCACATGCAAAACTGCATGTGAATATTATTTTTGGACATTTCTGTATTTATTCATTACGAAACATCAGGGTTACATTCTCAGAGTTGGCGAATGTCCAAGGGTAGGAGAATTCTAAAAGAATCCGTCAAAGTGCTCAGTTTTATTTAACTGGTATCCAACGGTATATAGGCTAAAAACTGATGAATGCACGATACCAAAATTACGGGAGCAAAAGATTTCGGAATTGTCGCAGAATAGGCGCCAACGCCCTCATGATGCAGTGTGCGGCTGTAGCCCACCATGAGAACAAGCGTAGTTTGTGCTCACAGGAGGCTGGCAGTAACCAATGTTTTCTTATACTCTGCCCTTCTGTAGCCATATCTAGAACATTGTGCCATCATAGTTAACTTACTTAGAAATTGTCCAAAATATGGCTATCAATTTGAAAGTTAGACTAAAAGAATTCACTAATTTAGGAAAACTGAAACCCGTAGAGATATAGTCCAGAATTTTGGTGCCTTCAAAAAAACTTACCGAGGTTTATAAATAAAGCTGACGCCAGTTACAGTTCCGGTTTTTCATTGGTAAAAACAGCAGACGGTCGGTCTTTGTCAGATCTGCCCAATACTGGCACCGTGACTAGCTGTCTTACATCAAGTGAGAGCAAAGAAGTATGCAAGTAGGCATCATCATTGCTTTTCCATGATGTAAGGTCAAGCTGTGGGTATTGAAAAGTCGCTTGTTTAAATTTACCAACTCACAGCACCTCAGCGATATCACTTTGTAAGTCGTTTCGTATTTTTCGGCCATTCTTATGCCTCGAGAAATTATTGCTAGGAGCTTTCAAAACCTGTGTTTTTCCGGAGTATATTTGTGTTCTCCGGTGTGACATATTCCCGTAGGTTAAAGACTGCATCAGAGGTTGTCACTTCTCAACTGCGGACAGTCTTTTACAAATTTCTGTCCATAGTTTTTCTTTATTACTCTGGTGCGTACATATCTATGGCGAAACATATATTCCTCTTTTGAAGCTCAGAAATTTTGCATGAGCGTTTTCTTATAGCAATGGTGGTTAAACGAAGATACTATCCTCGGAAGAGAACCACTCCTCCACCAGGAGAACAAACGTCGGAGGGTTCCCAGTCTATGGTAACAGCCAGCGCAATGTAATTCGTAGTCTGTGGGATTTTGAACTAAATTTAGTGAAAAAAGTAACTCTCTTTTGCTTTGTGGTCCCTTCATGGCAAACCTGAGGGTGTTGATACTTGGTCCTGTTCACTGGCAACTTGAATCATTTTACCGCCTAACGATATCTTACTGCAGTTTTTAATTGCTGTTTTTATTACTTACCGTGTTCTGTATCCTTAGTGGGCCACAAAAATCAGAAAGTTTGCGGTTTTGTTTAAGCAAGCTTGTTTGCTCACACGTCAAACAGTCTGGGCCGCGTGACAGACCTTTGCTGCACAGCGCTGTTTGCATTAGAACCTTCGGATAGCAGTCCATCTACTCTGTCCCCAACTTGGCCATCCCTAATGAAGCCAGTAATCCAGTTAGCATATCAAAGGGGAATTGATACTATCGGAGTGGCAAGGGTGGAGTGACGTTTTGACCTTACCATTTTCTCAACCCTCCTGTCCAATTCTTAAGCTCACTTTTTCTTTGGCCAGTAGCAGTCCTTGGTAAGCACTTGTTGATGAGGAGTGAAAATTGCTCTGGTTTCATGTTGGGAGGGGTTTTTTCTTACATCTCCATGGCCATTCTCAGTATCGCTATCCGACTCAGCAGGCTCGATTTGTTATGGCGTGCTTAGCTTTTCCAATGCTTTCTATGTTTGAAGTGCCGAACCTGTCTGCCGAAATAGTCTTCGCGTTGTGGAACTAGAGGAGGGAGTGCCAGAACCCCGATACTCCCTTTCTATCTAGTCGCTGAGACACCATCAGTATACCATTTCCTTGACCAATTCCAATCTTTCTCTTCGTTTTCGTCATTTGCCCATTTTCTGGCCTTAGAAAACTTCCAAATAAATAGGGTTTACCATTATTAACCCTCATTACCCAACTACCCACGTCTATTTAGCAATAAGAGTGGTTCATCGGATCACTGTTGTATTTGACCGATATAAGGTCGTACAATGGTGTGTTTGCCCTTCGCCTGGTTAAATTATTGAGCTCCGTACATCTTCCGTTCCTCTTTTTCTTGAAAACCCAAATGTTTTGCAATTTTTCGTACATAGCAGGGTCTGTAGGTTCGCTTCTGCATTTCTGCGCACGCCAAGCTCTTTTCTGTGCAAGCCGTTTTTGAGTAAGCTGGTTTAGATCCTACCACTCTTCAATAAAAAAACTTATGTGTACATGATGCTGAGCTTGTTTCTTTGTAAATCCTTGGCCCATATTGTAGCAAAGTTTTTTCCACTCCGATAGAAGACCATCCATAGGATGCTGGACCACTTTTACGGCCACTGAATCGGACAATGCGAATGAAGGTTACCTTTCCTTTACACTAATTTGGTAATTATTTTACCATGCCTCCTGCCTTGCCTATATAAATTTCACATCTTGCAGTCCTGCTTCCTGCGCGCGATTCCGCCGGTTTTGATAACATTACATTTTGCCGTTTCTGAATGTCCTAAATTGTGGTCGTGTAGATGATTTCTAGTATTTTAGGCTCTTCCTGGCTGTCAGTTTTTCTCCCTTTGTTCAAGGGGTTTTATCCATCTTTCTTTCTCTTGTCTGTTCGGCAGTTCGACGTTTTTCATATCTCTTATTGTCTATTTCTGTGCCTTTTGGAGCCTGGCTAGAGCCTTCCGGATCTTCAAATATTGAACTCTCTCCCCCCAGTCTCTAGCTCTCTGGTGTCCGATCAGTGTGAATGAATATGTGTTTTGTTCATTCCACTCTTGTTTCTGATCTAATCCTTCTTGGTTCTTCTGGTGCTACACGCTTAACGGCGGAGGGACGTACAAGCTTGCTTTTTTTACAGCAACCGTTTTTTCGTTTTCTACTTGTTGGGAAAAGCGGGTTGTGCATTAAAAAACAGACTGTCTGTGTTCTAATACATTAAGCCCTTTATACAGTTTTTATCTACTTTGGAGCATTTCATTTGTTCCGTTTATCGAGGGAGTTCAGCGCAATCTTAACTGCACTTACTGGCTTTGTGTATTTGGCACATTTGTTCACCAGCTATTGTTCTTGGGTCATTTGCAAGCCATTCTCGTCGTTCATATTTACTTTTTTCCAAAAATGATTAAATCCAAACAGCCGCGTAAAAGGTGTGATGCACTTGCGATCGTTTTTGAGAGGAACTCAGAGAAGAATTTTTTAGGAATTCTCGTAAGCTGAAACAGTACTAAAGTACGTCAAAAGAGGAGAATAAGCAAGAGAGAATAAACGCATCATAGTGTAATTAGTTCACCCACCGAACAGTTGGATCTTTGAATAAGTTACCCAACCACATAGTAGAGGCGCTTTCGTCCGCTGTTTTCAAGAGAAAACGTGACGCTTTTGAGGATACCTAATTTTAGAGCCCATGTAATCACCAAGAGAGCACTCTTCGGATTGGTTCGTGTTGCGTGAGTCCACACAACAAAGCACTGCTAGCCTGAAATACACAGCTGTCAAAATACGCACTGAGATGTCCACCTAAACTGGTGACGGAAACTGTGAAGCAAAACTGTTAAACACAGGGAACGGTTCAACCGGCAGATGTAGTGTATAGTCCCCGAGTAACGTGTTCTTTCCGGAACAGATCAAGTGATAAGACCAATCAGTAATTATTACGTCTTGGGGAAGTCTTTGACACAACTTTGTCTGAGACGCCAAAGGCAAATAACCTGTTCTACGAGGTAATCCAAAACAGAGTGGGACAGGTGAAACCCTGAAATCTCATTACAGCTCCACGAAATGGTATGGGACTATAAAACAGTTTATCACTTATACATGCCACAAGGTACACAAGGTACACCTGTCAACTTTTTAGTACTATTGTGTGGGCCTTGAGCAAATTTGGACAAGTAAGGACTACCCTTTGGGGTCTTGGTAATTGATTTTGGACGACAGATTCAAGTAACATTTCCAGAGATAACAGATTGACTTCTGTTTTACGAAAATCGTATCATTACACCCAACCAGAAATCAGCATATTTACTCTCAGTAGTTTCCTAATTTTGCCATTTATACACAAATTGAACCTCCATCCTATATAAAGCACCCCTGTCATGAGAAACGTACTGTTTTTCAAGATACTTCTTCTGAAAGGCTATAGCAAAGTTAGTGGTTTTGTCACCTTACATCCTGGGGCGCCACTACGGAATACAGAATGGTCGAAAACCCACCTATACTTATCTGGAGGATTATCCAAATTTCACTGACTTTTTATTTATAGGATGCGTTCACCAATCTTTCAACATGCAGTTGAAAATAATCAGTCGCAACTGATTATTCATGCCCCAATGCTGTTTGGGCATCATGGGAACATAATTCAGCTGTATGTTATTTGTGAAGGCGGGAATGTTTGCTGTGGGATCGGGCACAAGATTTTACCTAAGCCTCTCTGTACAGTGCTTGTTAGGTGGTATCTCCCAAACGGAACTGTTCTAACATTTAGCTTGGTTAGGATCTTCGTGAACAATAGTGTTCATTCTTTCGAGGGATTTTAAAGATAAACCATAACCTCACCCGGCCAGCTTCATTGATTCAGTAAAATGTTGTCGGAAGCATAGGCAGGTGTGTGAATATCTACTCGTGTGCTTGCTTAAAGGCACTTTTCAAAAGGCAGATCACTTGTCACCAGCTAGAACCACTTCTGCCGTTATTCGTAAACTGTCTTTAATCGAAATGAGTACCGTGTTTTTATCGCGTGCAAGCCACACTCATTTTGAACAGGTACCAAAGAACGGGAGAGAACTTACCTATCAGTCTATCTATCAACCTAGTATCAGTGCTAGTTTGCTATTTAGTGGATTTATTGTATTGTATTGTATTTATTCAAAATAGTAACAACCATCAAGAGTTCTCAGGTTCATTTCCTTCCTTTTCTAGCTCTTACCTGATTTTCTAAACTTCTTTTAAAATAAATATTGCGAATCCTCACTAAATGGTCCGGAGTAAGTCCCTCTGTACAGTACATTATTCACCCATGTTTAGTAACGGAAGAACTTATACGTAAACGAGCTGAGCATAATGAGGGCGAAATATTTTCTTTGGAAGAACTTTCACTGCATCAGCAGAATCTCGAAAGGTTCCTCAGTGCGTATCATTGACAAGTTTCTCACTACTATAGGATCGAACACGTGGATCGATGGTGTCGCGATCTAAAAATTTTGTATCTTCAAAACAACTTGATTCCAAGGATCGGTGAGTGTCGTTTGTTTCATCTGTTCAATTGTATTTAGAGAATGTTGCCAAACTGAAGAAGTTAGAATACTTGAACCTGGCTTTGAACAATATTGAAAAGGTCGAAAATCTAGAAGGTGGTATTTTGCGTGATTTGTAAGCAACTTGGCCAGGATGTGAATCTCTTAAGAAGCTTGACTTGACCGTCAACTTCATTGGAGATTTGAGCAGCGTTGCGTCTTTGGTTGAACTGTATTCACTTGAAGAACTGTATGCTCTCAAGTTACCTCAGTTTTAAACCCTTAATTTCGTTAGTTACCTTACTGGGAATCCATGTGTCGATTACCCACACTACCGAGAATTTGTCATTGCTACACTCCCACAGCTTCAGGTAACGAGCTCAGTAATTCAGTAACTCAGCAAAACTCTACGTGTAAAGAAACTTGATGGATCAGACATAACCAAATCAGAACGAATTTTGGCACTACAAGTCCTGGAACAAATCCGTCCTACTATTCTGAACTGCGAAAAAGCATATCGAGAAAAAAGGGTATGAGAATAGTTTATTGACCAATTTATGATTTTTATTCGTTTAGAAGAATGAGAAAGCTGCAGCCACAGAAAGACGTCAAGTGCATGAAGAAAAGTTGGCAGCATGTAATGGGTAAGTAAACAAATTTCTGAACGTATAAAACACCGACTGTGCAAGTTTTCTTCTGAAACGGACCCCTGACATTCTTTATTCACGTTCTTGAGGAAAGGGCACACTTGGCCGATATTTTGTCAGACTATTTTCCGATTCAGTTTTTGCAAGCCATATTGTAGCCTCACGCTCCCCGAAGGACACCAGTCATCCACCTTAACTTTCATGCTAATAACGCACTTCATGAGTCAGACCATTTTAATTTCTTTATACTCTTGCGCAGAGATATTGATCCGGTGGTCAACGAATTTTGGCAAGAAAAAGTTCCTTTTACACCAGAATCACGCATAGAGACTCATGAATATATACAGCTACAGGAAAAGGCAAAGAGCAAGAAAACCGGTGACAACGAGTACGTTCATAATTAACACACTATCTATCCAGATAAGTCGTTCCATTCTTATGCTAATGATAACACCCACTGCTTTGTTCATCGTATTACAGGGGATCATTGCGTTGCTTAAAATCATAGGTGGATTATCTAGGTTTATTTACAAAACCCAATTCATGCAATCAAATTCGTCAAAAGCAGCACCACAGCCCTTCAAAGTACTAAGTTGTCAAGTGTACCAGATTCTGCATATCTTGATTTCGTTAACTGGTTTTCTATGACGATTTCATCCTCTAATGTACTCAGCCGTAAAAAATACTTGGTCATTGCATGTACCAGTATTCTGCAGAACGTACACGGACATGTGTGGAAAAAAGTATTTTTTTTCACTGATGTTCCACAGTTATGATCCTAACGTGTCATATGTATATCCGGTTTGTTATCCATCATATTAAGGCGTATGTTACTCTTACGTTCTTCCTAAACAGAGC
>SJOL01005295.1:160237-209357 GCA_004794785.1 Opisthorchis felineus
AGCAACATTTGATCATAGAATGCCGATCTCGCATATATCGACGTGAATTATCTTACAGGAAGGACACGACCAAGCGCAAACCAGTACGTTTGTTCTCGGATAGTGGGAGGCCTTTTAACATCAATGAACCAAAGTAAGTGCAACGAGCATTCTAATTCGCCGCATTTTTGTAATTTAGCATATTTCTGTCAGTGCGAAATCGAGTCACATATTTATTACGTTGAGTTTATATCATTACAAAATGAACCATTTTATTGACATTTCCAGCTATCCATATCAAGATACCACCAAGAATTTCATGTATCTAGGGCTGTGTCAAGGCAGGTACCCGTACAGGAAGAATGGAACCTTGCTTTTGTATACAAAGCTAGCCCGATTTCCAGCTGACGTAAACCAAAAGTTAGCAGTCTGTAGGGTAACTGATTGTTCACTTTAGGTCTCACAAAAGATAACTGAAAAAATTATGAAACACTGATTGCCAAACTCTATTTTTCAGAGTGAACTTTAGTCTGACCGAACAGAAGGTAGACAATGAAGACTCGTTCCTGCTGGACGTTTCTGTATACCGGTGAGTTGTTGAATTTTTGTGCAGTTGGAAATGTTTCAGGGCATTTATAAAGCTCAGTAACGTTATAAGCTAATGTGTTGTTTTTTGGCAAGTCTACTTTTGCCCGTTTTTTGTGGTTCCACACCGAAATTCGGTCTTTTAAAAGCAATAGCTTTTAACTGTTAAACTCGGGTTATATTCGTTTTTCTCGTAGATCTGTCAAAGCGTACCTTCTGTACGACATCATGATGAAGTCAGCATTGAAAACTATCATTCAGATGTATCGACGCAAAAAATTCATACTCTAATAAATGATAGGACGGACTGGGCACGGTGGAATCTGACGTAGGTGGTACATGACCCTAGAAGAGACAGTCAGCAGGAAAGTCGATCGAACTCTAGGCAAAAGTGAAGGTCCTATTAGGTAGGCCCACTCCAGAGTTAAACGACAGTGACAGGATACTGTCAGCTTTGAATTATGCGCAATCTCGGCAAAAAGCACTGCATACAGCCAACGGAAAACCTAGGCAGGTTTTCCAGCGAAAGGATGTTGGAATGCTTGCTTGATCTTAAGACGTGTTTCACACCACCATTTTCCACAGAATTACTAACTGAATGCAAAAGGCACATCGTAAGCTACAACGCCAACCCATGATTCACCTGCCGAGATAATTTAACCAATCAGAAAGAACAGTGGCAGTTGGTGGAAAAGAATTCATAATCCACACATTCCGTTCAGTCTAGCCTGATGACTTTTACTGTTCACTGTGTACAACTTATTCACCACCTAAGGCCTGTATATACCCTGATTCATCTTAAAGTCCTGTAATTCTTCAAAAGCTGTTTCATTCATAGATTCGGAAAGGTTCCTGGTCTCGGTTTACAACGGTCAGGTTTTACCAGTCAAGTTCAGTAAAGTTCACCTTTCACGTCATGCAAAACGCAGATTGACAACCACCGTTTTGGCATTTACCGTGGGACTAACCAAACACTTAGTACCATCACATGGTTTCAGGTACATAAACCGGACCATAAACACAGGATAATCTTCCTGAGAATGAAGAAGGCGCATGTCGTATAACCTTGCCTTATGAGGATAAAAAGCACATCCAAACGAGCAGCAGCTTGTGAAGGCCTGTTTAGAGTTGACTGTTATTCATTATCAGTTAACAGAACACAGTGATCCTCGTCATCCAGGCTAACAAGATAGCAAATAACAACTCGTTTAATGGACTCCAAATGAGCAGCCCCAGTGTTTGACACTGATGTGTCATCAGCACGAAGGCATAGATACTTTGCTGGAAAAGCGCCAAAATGAAAACAGAAGAAAACTAGACGAGAAAGAGGCCTGGTGCCAGCCTACGGAATCATTCTTATAGTCCTTCATTACCAAAACCTTACTTGGACAATCTGACCAAAAAGCATGAACGTCCGTGACATCAGTTTGCAGACAAAGTCTCGAGCCAAGTGCAGTGAAGGTCGCATAAACCTCGTTCTGGCAAGAAGCTTGCACAGCGTCTTCCTAAAATGCTATATTTCCTTTCCGCCTTTACCGATCCATATGTTTTATACCACTAAAATGACATCAGCTACATGAGTAAAAACGGAATAGAGACACAGACGACACCGACGAAACCCGAGTCGACCCTCAAAATAACTAGCATTGTGTCAGTGGGGAGCGTCGTGATTATTCCCCAACCTGTTTGATTAAACCGCACGCGCTTTGTGAAATGGAAACCAACAACGTCTTTCTACTAAACGAACGATCGAAAGTTTCGGCTGAAGTTTTACTGTATGCAAATCTGATAGGTTTCAGTACAAAGCAGTTCAGCGGACGAATTTCCGCCGAGGTTTCATAATGGTATATAGCAGAATAATAGCAGGCACGTGAGCCACCGTTGAGCAACGTTTGATGATGTTCTTTGTGGTGAAACCGCTTAGGTAGGCAAAATTGTAAGCACTATATAGTCTATTCTGCCTGTCTGCTGATGGGCGATATTTGAAATCCAAAAGCTTTGGGTTGGATCCAAATTCAACTCTTTTGAGTAGATTTTGGGCATAACGTTGGGCCACGGTGTCGCTGGTGAGCTTGAGGGAGTCACTTTCAGATGAATGAAATTAAACTGAAGAAATATGCTCATTTGAAAATTTACTTGGTATTAACAAGAGACTCAACCTAGTCGCAGCCAAATCTTTCATTTGTGATATTCTCCAACTGAATGCGCTGCACAAAGACAACCCCATACTTTAGTTGGTAGAACATTTGAGATACTGCAGTATATTTTATTGGATTCAATCAAGTCTCCCATTAATATAGCGTAATTTTCAAATGTGCGTTTTACTGTTCAAGCAAAAAATAAAAATGACGGTATCTTAGGAACTGCTACCAGCTGATTAGCATAAAGAAAGTTTGAACCACTTGTGAACTTTCGGAGAGTTTTCAGCTTTGAGCAATATGTTCCTTCTAGCGAATGAGGTACAGCTTACCTCGTTAGCAACATTTGATGAAACCAGACACCAGAGGACTTTTGCGAATTTGCGTATGACTGTAAGCGAGGTGCAAACAACGACAGTTTTGAAACTGCTGATTCAGTTAAATTATCTGTAGCATGGGTGTTGTGAAAAAGTTGTTAAGTGAGGGAAACAGATTTCCGACTGAACCTGATCCAAAAAACTGAGTCAATCACTGCTGGGAAGCTGAACGGCGCCATACAGCCTTGTCGTCTTTGAAAATCTGGAGATGTGGGAAACCGGCTCTTCCTGGTTTGTAGGCCAACATTACGCCATTCGGCCTCGGGCATCTGATGAACAATGCAGTCAGATTCCACGATGGGTTTTCCAAAGGAGTACAAAAATTCGCTCGCTACTTTTAAGCTGATGAGACTGTCGATCTGCCACCCACTCAGGTATGAACACTGTAAATTTACGATTCCAAAATACCCGGAGTCCAGCGTAAAAGTCAAAAAGCAAATATAGACGATAGAATATGAATAACTGCAACATCAACCGGTTTCTGCATACCACGAGAACTTTACTAGAGAAAGGGAGAAAACCCTTCGCCGAAGAGTTGGTTATCACCAAACACCAACTAAACGGTTACAGACTATTGGACAGGAAAGTAAAGCTCTCATATGCACCTTATTTTTAAAAATTGAACAGCCTCATTCGTCTTCTTGAACTTTCGTGGATATTCAGTGACTATCACGCAACTGTAAACGAACGCTGCAAAGCAGTTCCACAGGTTCCCTAATAAACCCCATGGGGTGCACCTTCCATTAGACGCGAGACGAGAAAACCACATACTACTCGCATGTCTCATCAGTAGCATCCGCCGTTACACTAGTAGTATGACTAGATTCACCTGGCTTCCTTTTATGCTTCTGTACCACAACATTTTTGGATATGGAGGTGACTAAAGGCATGCATGATGATCAAGCGCGAAGTGAGATCGGTAGCATTTTAGAGACGGCATCCATCTAATGAGCCCCAAAAGAACGAGACTCGTAGTAGGCTACCAAAAATTTTCACACCTTCATCGAGGAGAGATACTCTGATATTTTGATTGCCAGCCCAAAAGAAACTTAAAGCAGCTAGTGCGCAATGCACTATGGTGAAGAAAATTGCAAATGATAGTCTAAATTGAGGTTTTCGGCCAACTCTGTAGGAGTCAGCGGAGGACGAAGTCAACAGCGATTCGAACTGGGTTTTATCCAAAGCTATGTGGTGAACTATAGAAACAGCAATCCAACACATAAACCAGACAGTTATCTGTTTATGAATGCTGTCAACGTGATCGGATGTGATCCCATCCTGGAGCATGGAAAATAGTAGCAAGCAGCAACGATTTACACTCTGCTGTGGTATCTGATCAGACAACCCATGCAGTTACCCGTGATACCCTGTTGCGACAAACAACACCACCCTATTTTAAAACTGGGTATATAGACAACTCGTTTTTGTTAATAGAATCTTGAACAAGGAAAGCTACTCTGACGAGGATGCTGGAGACATGGATCGCCACTTCATCTGTCGTAGGTGGAAACTTTCGGCCTGAGGCTGACTGGTCAGCTGGCTGCTCTGGGAATGCATGTCTGAATTTGGTTGCAGTGCCTAGGAATACGTGCATTCGCGATATGTGCTATCCAACACCCATAAGTTTTATTGTAATCCAGAGGAAATTGCGTCCCTCTGTCATGTTGTAAATGTGTTCCATCAGCTTTTGACTGAGGAATTTATAAATGCGATTCGTCAGATCTCTTCCCAGTGAACAAACATTTGGTGCGTGTCAGCCTATTAGGTGTGAGTCCCCAGTGGGCCAGACATTGGTACCGTCTGGATAGGAGAAAATACTTGGCGTCTAATGATGTAAAACGGAATGGAACTGATTGTTCTGATATCAAGAAATTTAGATTTACGTGACAGGCAAAAGTACAGAATAAATCGTCTTTCTCTGCTAACGCAATGTGCCTTGGTGTCTCACATCATGCTCCATAAAACCCCTTATGCTTCAGTTCAACTATGCAGATGGAACTCAAAAGGATATGACAAAATAAACAAAAATTTATGTAAATATTGCACTTTTTCATGTTTTCTTAATTTTGTTCTCAGGCCTTTCCGAGCATTTTTCAACTTAATGTTCAAGCCTCATGCCTTCAAGCCAGTATGAGATAGTAGAGTACGGCAAATCTTGACATTATGACCCCGCTGTGTACTTCACAAGAAAACTAACTAATAATTATGCACATTCGTACTTCAGAAGACCTTGGCGTAAAGAATTATAGTTTCTATGTAGTTGCAGTGACATATATGTTGGTATTTCCGTATATAGGGTTAGGTCTTCCTAGAATGAGTGAAACGGTCGAGTGTTTACAGTTTAATCGGTCCACACAGTAAGCCGGACTGTAAAAACATGTGTATAATTGCTCGGAAGGACTGTATTGTGGTAAACCATAAAATATTCGGTCAGTTCTTGTGCGCTCAGTTATTCTGACCCAAAAAATACTCCCAGAATTATCACAACTGTTTACATTTTTTTATTTTCACAGACACATGGATACCTCAATGGTTGATTGTGACGTACAGCCCACCTATGTCAGGGTCACTATGAAAGGCAAAGTATGTGCGAATTAATTCCGGATAATTTTTTAACATGCAACGTGGGAAAATTATTTACACATGGGTTTGTACACATACAACTGTCGCGACAAAGCATGGCATTTAAAGTGAAGACAGGAATCATCGCTGATATATTGGAGCGTACACAATCAGCCCGCGCTCTGATGTTAGCATATTCCATTTTGAGAAGAATAGCGTCATTGTTCTAGTTCCATGGTGTATACTTAAGGTTTTTGCTTCCAGATCTGTATAACTAAACAGAAGATCGGCAAATTTGTCTCTGTTTTCAGTATCATTTACCACTTGAAGTTCTTGTGGTCAGTTTCTATCCGGATTGCTTGAATGAGTTTGTGGAGGTGTAGGCACCTCGGAATGATTGTAGTAAGCTGGCACTAAGTCCCTTCCCCGTCCACCTTCATTCTTTTCTTCACAATGAGGCTTTCAGATAAATCATGGTTGTACGGCAGCGAAGCATCAGTGTTGAACACTGTCATGCTGCCGGTGATGACGATGATGACACTTTGCTGCGGCATCTTCTAGATTGGTCTAATTCACGTTATTACGATGATTAACCGTTCCCTCTAAGTGGTTCCACTAAATACGTTCTGTTTGAATTATGATAACACAGATTTTATCATTAATAAATCCATAGGCTCTGTGCGCCTGTGCAAAACATTTGTGCATGCTGACGCGTCTCAGAATAACTCTTGAGCCGTTCAAACAGCCTCTGTACCCTTTGTCAGAATGTAATTACAATTGACAAACTTTTTGAGCGTATTAACGATAGGCTTTTCTGGTGATGGGACACGAGTTCGCTTACGGGAGCTTGGATAAGCACAGTGTAAGTTGTCTCAGGTTTTTCAATCCACTTGTCTCGAGTTTTCATACTATACTGTGTTTTCCTTTATAGATTCTACAGTTAGCCCTTCCAGAAGAGGTGAAACCGGACAAATCACACGCAAAACGTTCACAAACGACGGGCCACTTAGTTGTGACAATGCCAAAGGTGAATATTGTAGGCATCCTCCAACATATTCTCTTCTGTTAGATATTACTTTCACAAGACTGCAGAAATCAAGGGATTGGCTTGGCTTTTGGTAGTCGCCCCTATTAGTAAATCAGTCTCATATTTTTGTCAGTGCAAGATCCAGCGCCTGAAAAGTGTTATTCGCTTCTTCATCCCCGATGGAGTTGATTGAAGTGTGCGCTAAGTCTGAAGAAACCTTGCTACTGTCACCGAGACTACATTTTCTGAGTTGGAGATGGTGCCATTGGATGAATATTGAGTGTTAAAAGCGCATCGTAAACGTAGCTGTCTGAATTCAGCAAGTGGAATAGTGTGTGACGGATATCAGAGCTAATGATAAAATCGAATAAATAGTAGCACATTAGTGAACAGGGATGAAATGTCTATGTCTGTTAATGACATGCGTGTTTTGGATCGACTCTATGAACTTAAAAGTGTCCTGAATATTGTTGGTGCGCACCTTTCCACGTATGGGATTGAGCAGGTCTTTTATCCAGCAAGCGACGGATTAATACATGCCAAACATCAATTCTAGTGGACAGTCTTGACTGTGCATTTCAGCAATATCATGCGGGCTCATCCCTCGTACACATGGCCTGATTGTTTGACAATATTAG
Source organism: Opisthorchis felineus (assembly GCA_004794785.1). Lineage (NCBI taxonomy): Eukaryota > Metazoa > Platyhelminthes > Trematoda > Opisthorchiida > Opisthorchiidae > Opisthorchis > Opisthorchis felineus. The sequence goes on from SJOL01005295.1 coordinate 167,544, forward strand.
TCTTTTTAAAACACGTGTGTATAATTGACGAAAAAGCATGTCGGATCACTTTAGACAGGCATGTACAGAAAATCTACGGGGTCAAGCCACTACACAACTTTGCACACGTTTCTTTATGTTTAGTTTATCAGCAAATTTCGCCTAATGCTCATAATGCTCCAGGTACAGACTCTCCTGCCGTTTAATTATCCTCCTTGGCTCTGGCTCAGTGAAACACAACTGAGTAAATGTGTATCACGCAAAAGCATATTTTGGAGAAAGATTAGTAACTTAATATCATCACTCAGTTTACTGTCTTTTATGCTGCACAGCAGCAATAACTTCAGAGGATTAACTTCAGTTAGTACTTTTGTATGTGCAACGTAAGTTCGTTCACAGTAAAAAAAACCGGATTGCTAGACCTGTTTGTCCAGTAGATAATTTGGAACCGGGATCAGTCGGTCTCATCCACACGGCACCTGGGTGCAAAGCCATACACTTATTCCTTCGGAACAATAGGCCGGTTAACAAATCCTAATTAAGGCAATACTACTCACAATTTTACAGGCTTATGAATGCCAGTTTGAGAGGACAATAGTATTTTCAACTTAAAAATGACGCATGGAAAAGTGCCATCAGTAAATCGAAATGAAATCTCCTAGATGATTTTTTTATCCAGAGTGAACAGAATACACAGTTTCACCACAAAGAAGGAGTGTTCTCGGGACAGGCTTAATTCACATCTTTCTCGAAAACTCTCTTTCCTTGGATGCTCCCACTTTTAACCGTTCAGACGCGACGGTTCGTTGGTGTAGCTGTTGTGGACATCGAATAGTCGAGTAAAGAAATAGTTGTCCTCTCTCTGTCAGCTTACTGATAGCAACTTGTGATACTCTGATGTGTAGAATGAAATTATTTTGCTTGGTGGCAAACACTGAGGTTTCCAAACCACTTCGGTCGTCTGGTTGTCCCACGGTCGTTCAACAAACGAAGGTTCATTTTGCCGTTGTCGTTCAAATTTGTCATTCCCTTGGAAGAAGGACAGTTGGAACCAGTGCTCCCCCGGTGGCCGTGCAAAGGTTATAAGCAAATCGTTAAAGTTCTAAGTATCTTGCGTTCCTCAGACTTTGAATAATTTCACATGTGTCACAGTCTTCCAGCGATAGCTTCTTCTTGCGTCTTTGTTGAACAAGAAAGCTTACAGCTTTTCTAGCTGCCACAAATTTGTGTGCTCATACCGCCCAAAAAATTGTGTTGCATTTACTTATAGGGAAGAGTCGCACGCTATCTTGTCATACTGCTTGAAAACTTCATTGTAGCCGGCCTGTCTCACATATCCTTGCTCCTTAATTTACAGTACCAAAGCACATGCTCCTTTTTACAGCCTTACTTACCTAGGGATTTTATCATCAAATTTCGCAAATACTTGAAATCCTGTTCGGCTTCTGTGTTTCAACGCCAAATCTATCGAACTTTCCTTGATAAAAAAGCCTCTCTAGATATCAAAGTCAATTTTCTAAAAAAATGTTTGCACATCAAATTTGTAATCAAAAGTGCGGTCTTAATTGCACTTGGCACCAAAGAGAATGAATGACCCAGGTGTTAGTCACCTAACACACGACTTGCGTTAGTGTACTGTATACGAACCCACGTGTGTTAGCAAGACCGGTTTATGAGGTCGACGGTTTCGGTCAAGTGGTAAAACGTGATTGATGCTGACGACAGCCAAATCTGACATGGTATTACCCCAAGCCTAGCGCTTTTGCCTTTACTCAGTAGTACCGGTTGGCATACTGCACATAAAAAACTTCTGCGAGAAATAGCATTTCCGTTTTCTCTCCGAATACGCAGTTGGAAGGAGATGTTTCATTTCGTTCTGGCTCTCTGGAGAACTAAATGCACGGGATGCATTTCGTCTTTCCTCGAAAAACGACTTTCTTCTCAGAACATGATCAATGTTAGCGAAATACACTCATTTGCAAACAAATTTGGTTTTGCGAGAGACTCACCTGGAACCCAGCTGAATCTCTCGTTTGTGATGATCAATTTTAATTTCACTCATTTCTTGGAAAAATCTTTCCTTTGGAGGAATCTCATGCTGTGAGACCTACTTTTGTCATCCCATTCAAAAAAAGCGAGTAAAAATAAAAATGATCTTCTGAAGTATAACTATTCTTAAGGTGTTATCCATTTTCTCTTATTATTGTTTGAAGATCTCGCCAAACTCCAGTAGCGTAAGATGGTATGTTCGCTTTGTTAAATGTTGTATGGTCAGAATCCATCCACTAATGAAGTTGTATCACGTGCCACTTACATCCGATATCAGTTAATGCGAATAATAACTACCTTGAGAAAACACCAAACTCATGTGCACGGTAGTTCCAAATTAAACCCGCTGCAATTTTACCAAATCCCGAACCTACTCACGAGTAACTAAACATTTTTGGTAGGCAAGAATCTACCGTGGATTTTTCTGAGGTTTGGACAGGTGGGTGATCTATCAAAGCAACCAGTAAACGAAAACTCACAGTCAAGCACGTTAAAAAAGTGGTAAACTGGTCTACTAGACTAGTGGAACTCATACTCTGATATGGCGGGAAGTGTGAATGAACCTCTAGTTAATACTTTTTCCTTGATGTGGAGTAGCCAGAAAGTTGGATAAGGAAGGAAGAACGGCTTTTTATACGGGAGCGATGGGACTATTATTAGGGAGTAATGTATAAATCGTGGAAAAGTTATGACCTGTTAGAAGCCCATTAGTAAAGCGTATTTCGATTGACACAATTATCAGGAAATATACCACCGACGAATTAGTCTGTGAACTATCACAGGCAAGCCAACATCGCACTTCTGCGGTGGCCAGAAGGCACTTGGGTCACTGCTGGATCAAAGCCTGTGATTGGGTACTGTAACGCAGTACTACGTTCTTTATCCTGGATGCCATTGGTAAGATGAATGGAAATCATTGCAAGCAAAAGATCAGTAGCCTTAACGATCACTACCAGCCGCTTTCCATTGTCCAAGACACTTCTGAAACCGAATCATTCCGATATGGAAGGTAGGCACTTCAAAAGCACAAAATGCTGAAAAAACTTGTCTCCTGCACTTATGTCTTGGTGCCATACAACTATGTTAGCTTATCTGAAAGAATTCATAAGAAAGGAAAGATGAGAGGGAGAGAAACACAAATCTTAGCCTACAGTAAACACACGAGCCGATTGCACATTCAACACTCCGTCAGACAAGCTGAATACATGCTGGCAGTCTGGACGCCAATAACGTGAATTCCAACCGTGAACAAAAGGGCCCAGTTACGAAGCAGTAATTGCTTTGAATCATCGAAAGATTTCGCCACACTCCTCAGTTTCACCAAATAGATTATTTGCTTGCTTAAAGTTTTGGCCACTTCAAAGTAAGCCGACTGTTTTCGAACAACAGCAAAGTTGTATGCATTCCATAGGTAGGACAGCCGCTAATGGAACACTGTTTTTTATCACCTTAGTAAGAATGGTTAGCGGATTTAGAAATAGTTACGATATATCGGCTATCAAAATGTTGAATGTATTTCTGCAATATTCTGTTGCCTTCTGTTTATAATCACAATGATTTTATAACCTTAACAGGTTGATCAGGTGATCCGATCGCAAAACACGGCAAAAGAGGACAAGGATTTCGTCCGCAGACAAGCAGCGCAACATAAAAAGTAAGTTAGAGTGTGGGAGAACATCAGCCGATCACAAGAAACCGTACATTTTGCCGTTTGACTCACGGAGCATTTTCTATCCAGGAAGAGTAAATCGCCGAATGGAACTTAAGACTTCCAATAGATCTGTCAGCTAATCAGAGCTGAAAATCACAAACGCCATTCAGCTAGAAAAGATGTAACGTAATTCGGAAAATTTGCGCTGTGGCAACTGACGACTACCAATTAACACAAAGGAAAATGGGATTCCGCACTTATGGTCACGTTTGCAGTTAATTACCGCCGTAATGCGGGGACCATGTATAAACACTTCTGGCCAGAGGCCTTTAAGTCCGGAAGTTTAGCGCGTCGGTTGTCATGATATGTGGGCAAACACACATGAATTTTTTCCTGAAGGGGTTTATTCAGAAGTTTAGTAACGCTGTGTCGACGAACTCAGTTTAATTGCCTCCGAACCTCATGCGTGCTAACTCATCATCTCAACCCTCCACTAACATGCTCGCTAAGATAGCTTGATTGATGAAGGGGCGGATTTTCACCCACTGGGTGATAGAAATTTAAAGTAATAGTATTTGCAATTCTGTTCAACGGCGAGGTGAAGTTGAATACAGTTCATCATACAATAAAACCCTGATATTTTCGTTTAATTTTTTCAGCCTGATGGCGCATCTGTAGAGTTAGGTTAGGAGAGTGAAGCTGCTAAACCGCTGTTGAGGCTGATAAATTCTGAAGCCGTTCTGTTCCATTGCTTCCTTACTTACGCGACTGCCACGTGTGTAATGCTAGGTCACGTTTGGCTTTTTGTTTTGGCAATGTTCCCACGGGACGCAACCAGTGTATTCTTACTCAGAATTGCTTTTAGGATAAAGCTCCGCTTTACGAAGTAACCGAAAATTGCGTGAATAGTGCATTTTATTTACAAAGGTCAGCGATAAACCCCCAAATGCAATCTTTCGTGCTTGTTATCCCGACTGGTATGCGTCAGCTAGATACAAGGAGAATAGATTGCCCGACGATTGGGTCAAAATTTCTCACTCAGTCAACTCCAGTATGTACACGCCAAATAAGCAAAATGCTTCTTTGGATGTTGCACGCTCGCTGAGACAACAGGCGTTCTGCATTTCTGCTTCTGCATTAGCTAGTTCTATGCTGCACTTATTGTTCGCGAGAACGCTAGGCCCCCAGCATCGTAATTATCAGCTTCTGTCTGCGACTGGTGGAAAGCTGAGCATGCCAACTAACAAGTCTTTGGTTGGATGGCCCGTCAACAACAGATGAGTTTGTAGGAGCTGTACAAGGAACAAGGATCGAGCGGTATTCCGTCTGAGTGCTGACCATACACTCATGACGTTCTTTTGAAAACTAGTTTTCAGGTCGAGAAACTTGACCTCATCTTTCATTCACGGTGTTTTTCAAATGAATTTGCTCCACGTGAGCCGTTCCACTTTTCAGTCGAGTTGGTATCCAAGGTATCCAAGATGAAACTATTATTGAGGCTGATAAAACCAGATACAACTGGTATCACATAAAATTATGGTCTTCAATTCTGGATCGGATGGTCTCATGTTCAAATCTTCTTAGAAACTCACGAGATGCAAGTCGCGCCTGATTTTCGAAGACCAAACAGTTTTTCGCCCAGAATGAACTTGCCTGCAGGATCGAATTTCGTTTAAAACTTCAAATTTCCCCACTACCTAGAGTTCATGCCCATTGGTTGGCATGGTTGGCGGCACGGGCTTTGTAAAAGTAAACCAGTTCACCTAGTAAGGTTTGACATCAGCAAGGACTTAACTAAGCGTGCCACTTTGTATTATTTTAATGTTTTTATTTCCACTCCATTACGATAAGTTTCTAATGGATCGTTTTCACTTGGCATTATTACTGCGCCAGTTCTAAACCTGAATTGTCCCTTGAAGCATGCTCCACGTTAGCTTTCTAGTCCGCCTTGGAAATAGCGGTCCAAACTAAAGAACATTTATGTCCTCTACTTCTGTATTTGATCATAAGCGATTTTTCGACTATTTCTTTTCACGAACGTCAAGGGCTTCCGCAGAGAACGCAAAAGTTGGCGCCATCAAAGAAACCTCCGCCGCCCTGTTGGATTTGGAAACCGGAAAACCGTCGGCACCTGCATGGAAGTCTATCGTCAAGGATTCCGCCAGTGAAACAAAAACCTACAGATCAGCGGCAACAAGAGGTGCACAAAATCAAAAGCATCTCCATGAACGGCCTAATAGTCCTGACTTTATTGACTCCCCAGATGTTCCTCCACTTATCTAGTAAACAATAATCAATTGTTTCAAAAACTAGCATATTGCTTTCAATCTCGGCGACCGCACAATCCAGTTTTCTTATGGGTGAAACAACATTTTGCGATTTTAGACAGCTATTCTTAAGTTTACAGCTCGGAAAACTATTCTTTGCAACCCTGTGGCAGCATTACTTATAAAAGGTGGTCCAGAAAACAGTTGTTTGGGATCAGGGACATGATGACGAAGTTCCCACTAGGTTCTTCTAGCCAAGCTCATAAAGAATACCGCGTGCTTCAGAATGGAAGGTAACAAAATGTTCTGGAGGTGATTATGAGCACGAATGAATCTTTTGCAATCAAAAATGTTCCAACAGTTTCAGGATAGAGTTATGTTTGTCCCTTGTTTTTTGTCCAGGCATCACTAAAACCGGTAAACTAAATTATTTATGAGTTATGTGAACCATAGTGACATGTGACCTATTTTGCACAGCTTGGTGTATCCTATGTTGTGTTTTTGTAAACTGGTTAGAAGATTAGTGTCAAACAAACGTTGTTCGAAAGACTGGGTAACATATCCTGATAAGCCAGGAACATTGACAGTAATCGGTCTGGTTATTCAAAAGTTGGCAGTTAAGTATACATAATATTTTCCAGTGATAATACCCTGAGGAAAAACTCAAACTTTCCATGTAAGGCTCACGCCATCCCAGAAAGAAGACACGAGGTTTCGTCCACCAGGTGTCTCGTAATCCGTCTTCACCCCAGCTAAAGGAGCTCTTTGCTTCCAATAATATGCTTGACTGCCATTCAAAAAACGAGAAACCAGTGATTAAATCTATGGGTGTAACCAAGAATGTTCATTGTGGAATAGTAATTTCCACAGATTGGTATCACAGAAAAAGTGAGCATGGGGAATTCTAATGTGTCGACAGATGCCAATAAATATCGTCACGCAACGGATGGATGTCCACACCAATTTGTTTATCTGACCATCTATCTCCAGCGAAGTGATAAGGTTTTATGTGTGGATGCGCAGAAACTGCAGACGATGGATTCCAAAAACTGTTTCGTCCCCATTTGGGCTATCAAGCACAGTGAAAGGAACAGCACCGAAGATGTACATTCTACCATATGTATAAGGAAATTGGACCCGCATAAACCATAGAACTTCACTAATGTTTTTTTAAAACTGAACGTTGCAACGATAGTTCGTTCACATTGCAAGTCTTTAATGACGTTTCAATTCCAGTTCCCAAAACAACATAATAAAAAAGTACAACAAAGTCAAAACTATGCACGTTTTGAAAGAGAAAACAAAATGGCTTGGTTGCAAAATTACCTTGAAAATGAGACAGTGTGCCCTAACACAGATGCTTTGAGAAGAAAGCTATCCGCTTGTAGCAAGCTCACTATTTGGGAATATTAACGCTGGCCCAGGGGTGCTTTATGTGTGTAAAGAAGATCTATTCATGAACTGTGCACTTGTCTTACTTTATCCTGTAAGTGCGAATGCACGTATTGGTCAAGTATATGTAATTTTGTTTTTTTTTTGCATTTATTTCGGGTTTATCGTGTTTTCTCTCAGCAATGCATCGTTACAAACACTCAAAGTCAATTTGCCAACATATATTGGTTAATAATACCCTAAATTTCCCACTTACCTCACTATTACCTCCAAGAGCAAAGATGGCTTTCATAAACGCATAAAACTTAACCGGTTTGTTGGTAACTTATGACACCGACTGAAAAATATAATTGACCAGCACTTAACAAAGCTGTATTTGAATTGTCGCTCCATCTGGTTCTGATGAGGCCCTTCTTCGAGATGTTTATATTTTACACTCAGTGATTTTCCGGTGAGTTAAGGTAAAAATAACTCTCCTTCTTGCATCTGTTTTGGTGAAATTCATACTATCTTTAAGAAAAAAGTTTTTTTGATTTCGATTGTCGGCTAACTTTACTTTTCACTTTTAGCCACCACGTGTATCTCACCAATAACCAATCAATTTCTTTGCTTTGTGTGATTAAATTTTGCAGCATTAGGATAGTGAAATGTGCTTTCTATTTCACTTGTTTCTGGAGTCATATATACTTCTCAAAAGTCCTGATTGCAAGTGAGCTTTCCTATGTTGTCATGTAAAGGTCAGGTCTACTCGGTCTGTAAACCATATCAAACATAAGTGGCGGCCAAGGACGTTTTGACAAAGAGATTGTGTTGAAACTGGTGGTGTTAAGTGCAAATGACAGCTAACGCTCATGGGTCAGTGTGCGTCTGTTGGCACACAACGGATGGTGTCGTACGCAACTCTGTTCTTCCACAGGAGTCATTCTTTAACAAACCCAATTCCCCAAGACACTTTGAGGTTTTCTGACCTACGATTTTGAGAGTCCAATTAAACCCACCATCGCTGTGAGCTCCCTATTTTACCATCGCCCGTTCAGGACCTATTTTAAACCATCAATATCGTCGTTCTTTTCTATTCATCCAAACCAGAATTTGCCTTGAAATGTTCTCTGGCAAAATTTAGCATCGATTGCTTGAGTAGGTGTTTTAGTGTAGATTTGCCGCCACAGGATGAAGAGAGGCCATTTTATTTCATGAAGTCAGAATTTACTGTTTCTCAATAGTGATACATTACAGGAATGATAGAAGTGGTACTTTGTCCTGCACTGTCGTTCAGGTACATAGAATATTAGATTTGGACAGCAAGGTAACTCTAAAATCACTCCGGAAATATAACCTGCAAGGGGTATTCGTGTGTAACGGACACATGAGAAAAACGGCTACTGCACGTGAAACAGTTTTTTGTAAAGAAAACTCGGGATTCTCAGACGTAATAGCAAAAGCTTATACTCAATTTTTTGCCAAAAAATGGCACCAAACTGGTGGCTGGATAGCCTTTGCATGAAGTTAATTTTCATGGAAAGCGCTCTGTTAATTTATGTAATAAAATATGGCGGTTATCTTTGCATAGAACACAACTACACCTACAGTACACTTGACGGTAATTATAATAGCATATGATATTGGTGATAAATGCCATTTAGTGACTAAAGTCACATGACTGAGGTTATCTGATTTTCTCAGAGAGAGGCGAATAAGTTAAACTTTTATTAGACCACAAATTGAATGAAGAGTTTCGCCGTCGATGTCCTGGGATTGTAAGTCCCATATAACTTACCTAACAACTTCAAATGCGTTGATTTGTTGGCGTTATGCGGCAAAGTAGGGTACTCGACACAACCGTATAAATGAATGCACACGGAGGCTGATTATAGGGCGTATCACTTTGTTTTCAGATAGAATCTGAAAGCTGAGCATGAAGTGGAACGTAGCTACCTGTAAGCATACATGTTAGTGTAAGACCTTGTAATTTCACCTGCAACGGATTATCCTTCAATACATACACTTTCGAGCAGCCACATGTCTATCAGCCCTCTTTTTTTACGACCTGTCCTCTCCGTTCCTGGTAACCGTTTCGTAAATCTATGTTTTATAAATTTTAGTACCTCTGTTAGAAAGACATCTGATTAGATTTTACTTTTTGCAGTGATGCGGAAGTGTCGAAGTGAAGGTATTCTCCAATTCAAATTTGCCTCAATGTCAATGAATTGTCAATGAATACTATACGGACCGAAGAAACCGAGTAAGAACAATGTCAAGTAGCATAGCCTTGAGGTTAGGAATTTTAGTATGACAGTGAACTCAGTGCTTGTAGAATGGCAAATTAGTTGTGCTTTTAAATCTGAGGAGAATTTTCAGCCATATTGTTTATATTTCCAGCAGTTAAAAGGTCACCAACACCTTAAACTTCTCCAAACAAACCAAGTGGTTCGTAGTTGCTATGTGATTTTTGAAATCAATGAATGAATGGCCGGGTTTGCAACCCTTCATGAAGGGTGAATTAGCTTTTGAAAGGACGCTTATTGGATTACCTATGGAATTTAAGTGGCTTCTAAAGTGACTAGGATTGTCATCTTCCTGTGCAGTAACATCGCTTCAGACAGACCGCGGTTGGAAAGCGTATATATTATTTTGTGAAATTTTGTGCGAAACTGCCACTTATATGTAACGGCATCAATCCACTGGTTTGGTAAATCATGATACGACTTTTCCGCTGGCACATTTTGACACAACAACACCTAAGATTAACGATCCCGCAGTTCTCTGGACGAAAGCTCGATAAAATAAGGAGCGTATATTAGTGTAAAGGAGCTATCATGTTCTCAGCACCTTGTCCTGAAGGAAGTTTATTTTCTAGACCTGGTGCAGCTTAACGTCTAAGTGGCGGCCAACTTTTATCCGGTCGCTGTTCTATAAAGTGTGCTCTGTTAAAGAAGAACAGTGATCTGCCATACAATGTAATCTCCACGTCACCTATTTCCCTTGACGAACGAAGTCCCACAAGCTACCACTACTTTTCACTTCGGTAGTTTTTATTAAATTAGTGCAGTTTGTCAAGATTTTTTGATTTGCTTTGTACTAATGTGAACTAATGGGAATACTCGGTCGGGCAGAATTCCCCGTATCAGCACTGATTACTTCAATGAACTGCCAGTGATACAGGAGTGCTAAATACAGCCATGTACGCAAAAGTTCATTGTGTTTCAAGTGTAGCGTGTGCAAGAGTTTTTAGAGATCGGCGACGGTGGCCAGCGAAATAATCCTCTTGATAGGAGACACTATCCTTGTTCTAGGCAAATCTGTTGGCTTCATAATAGTTTTCATTCTTCATAGGACAGCATTCCTTATCGTTTCTAAGGCCGCTAATCGGTGCTCGGTAGAGTGACCTAATGCAAGTACCTTATTCTTTTGGTACACCTTGCTGAGGAATAAAAGTATGTTGTTTTTCTTATTGTACTCATGTCTTCAGGACAAACACTAAAATTCCAAGTAGCAAGTAGATCTAGGACATTAAGATCAGTGGGTTGCCTGCAGGCAGAAGGTGATATTTATACCATCATACTTAAAAAAGCAAGTAAATGAGCATACGAATATCCAGGATAAATAGCTGGTGTTACGGTCATCCTAAAAACCCCACATATTACTATGCTTTCTACTTCGACTAATCCCTGATACGTCTAAGCGCATGTTGCTAGATAGTGAGGGGACTGAAGCTTATTTTATGAAAAAATTATGCCACAGCTAGAAATTTTTAAGTGCTGAAGCAAGCTTAGAAAACGTTTCAGACAACACTCACCAACTGAGAATCTCCCAATTCACCTGGTTTTGCAGATCGATAAACACTCCTTGGAGTTCGGAAGAAAATCGTGAGGATTTACGCATAATACGCCTCATATCAGTCTGTGTGTGATAAAGGATACAAAGTGAATTTTGCGCAATGTACTACTCATAAGGTTGGTGAAAATTCTTCGACAGCCCACGACCGGTTTCGCCCATTTCGGGGACTGCGCCTGCCTGATGAGCTTCAAAATGGGCGAAACCGGTCGTGGGCTGTCGAAGAATTTTCAGCATCTTATGAGCAGTACATTGCGCAAAATTACATGCATCGCGATATCTCGAATATCGTAGCAACTGGAACATGAGGCGGTCTGGTGCAGCACATTCAGTTGCATGGAAACATCACAAACGAGAGATTCAGCTGGGTTCTAGGTGAGTCTCTCGCAAAACCAAATTGATTTGCAAATGAGTGTATTTCTTGGATACAAAGTGAACTTCTTAAATTTCCGGAGAAGGCCACCTACCAATTCCAAATAACTGTCACTGCACTCAGAAATAACTATCATAAAAATTGGACATTTAAACAGCCTTAATTGTCACTTTGAGCTTACTGCTGTTAAAAGTTTACCCGCTTATCGGAGGGTCAGTTCGACACACTAATTTTGTGTAGCTTCTTTCAGCTAGCAACAGAAAACTGGCGGGCATCCCGCTTGGTTCGTTTCCCTGAAGCGCTTAATTTAAAAGCGTCTATTCCTAAAGTACAGACGTGCACCTTAGTAAAAGGTGGCGATTACAAAAACAAGGGTAGTGGGTTAGCAGTTAATGCATGACCGAGGGAACTACTTTTGTGGATCATGGAGAAACATACTGCGCTGTGCTACGTTGTGCTACACATACGGCTTTGTTACGTCATATTGTGCTATACCACAATATGCTATGCTATAAATATGCTGTACTGCAATAACACAGTTTGAGCTCTTTGAACCATATGGATTGCACGCTACTTCTTGAACCAAAGTTGCTTTCTTCAGTTCACGTCCCACCAGTTGTGATAATTCTCCCACTTCATTCCAATGTATGTGCAGTCTGATTAGCCAAGAGATTCATTACATAATTTTTTTAACTCAGGAGACTTCAGAGCGCTTGTTAAGAATTTTTATCCTTTACATTTGGAATACCAGTTACTTGGTTAGGTGCGTTCCTCATCATCATTCACTTCAGGTTGTTGGACAGATTTTACGTCCAACTCAAGGTCTGGCGAGACTTACGCCAAAGGTACTGGTCACAGAATAGCTTCTCAATATTTTCACCTAGTTTATTTGCAGACCACCCCTAACCCATTAAACAATAATACATCGCGATGAGGCTTAGAGCATCTGTCTGCTCATTTTTCATCCACTAAGCAGAAGATTTACAACTAGGGATAAAGTCACCACTGACATTCAAAATACCTTTCTTGCTGGTTTTATGCACTCAAAGTATTTTTCAAATACCATGTCACAATGAATTCAGCTTTTAAGTTCGAATTTCACATTTTCTGTGTAGAAAGATTTGTGATGTTTCTTAGGTCACCTTCGATTGTCTCACTTCTTGGTTAGAAGAACATAACTATAATTCAATCAAAGTCATCCATCCGATGATAATTGCCAGCCCTGGAGCAGTTTTAAATTGCCCGAGAGAATTACACCAGTTTGTTGCTACCTGCACGGATGGGTGGCGTTTTCACTCTTGTAACTTCACGGAACTTAGTTAGGTCTTCCCCTTTGGCCTTACAGATTAAAATTGAAACAAGCCTTTTGCATCGAGGAAGACATTGTCTCACGTAAGTTGCTCTAGGCAAACAGCTTACGCATTCCGAGTCGCCTAAAGAGTGTTTTGTTCTATTTATGTTGTCACTTATCAAAAAACTATTCATCCATTTATAAAATAAACGTGCAGCGCTGCATGTTAAAGAAACATAACAAGACATTCAGCTCGAAGTAGTAAATCCTTCTACCTAAGCGATGGAGACCAAAACATCTGCAAAAAATCCATTATTCGCAAGCGCATTGTATAACGGGCTGTTAGTCGGGAAATTACCTTGAATTCTTCAAAATTTTTTCGGGAGTCATTTTGCTTCTAGGTCGGGGAAATTCGTAGACTCTGTGTATCAACACTGTCTGCTGCCTTTTCAGTAGGTCAAATCAAGTTCTTTAGTAGCCATAATACTGTCATGAATTTTGTGAAGCTGCTAGGTATTTTTGACCCGTGCCTGCAAACAAATCCGTTACCTAAAAACAAATTTCTTAGCAGAAATCAGCTTAAAAAATTATTCGCAAAAGAACTTCGGCCAGCTAGATCAAATCACATTGGACTTCAAAATGGATAGCAGACCTCTAGGACGGACTCGTCGAGGTTCCACTATTTTCAAGACAAAATTGTTCCGTGAGCTTTAACCAGGTAAATAGTTTCTCTAAGATTGTATGGCGTCCAAGTGAGACAGAGCTGGGTAAATTACCAGCGAGCAACGCATCAGGGCCAAAAAGTAAACGGTCAATGATATGAAAAGGTATTATATTTCTAAATGTTACGCGGACGCAAAGTCGGTCTGTGAACTCGATGTATAGTACACAAGAATATTTGACGAACTTATTCCCGTGTGCCGAACGCGTTTTCGGCTGAAAATCATTGTCTTCGTATTCTGGAGCTTTCAAAAAACACTAAACTCCAAGATCGCCACAACAAACCTGCCCATTAGTTCAACAGATTTGACTATGTTGCCTTAGGTGCGTAAACCTTATCATGGTATAGGCTTCCTTATTTGATATCTGCTAACCATCAAACTGACACTTATTTTGAATAATTGCATTTGTTTTTATGCCGTTCTGGCTTGAAGATAGTCGCTTATGATAGCAGATGCTGGTGTACGGTCTACGGGTTTGAGTTGCCTGCTAAGTCGTTATATATATTTTGTGAGCATCTCCATAACTTTGTCTCTTTACATATGCATTTCTGGGTGGTATTGGACAGGTTAACTATTGTATTACGCCATTAGATGATTTTAATGTACTGCATTCGATATACTACGCTTACACCACGACTGCTCAAGGAACAATACGTGAGCACTAGTCAGCTGCTCCCCACAAAACAACCATTCCTCGTACACATGGACCCCCAAAAATACACAATGCCAACTATCCGCCTCACCCTACACTTGATATGAGTAACTCACCCTGCCACTTCATCACTGTCTGGCGAAGAGAATACTTTTAACCTGTCTGTAAACTGTTGTGCAAGAGTAACCTACAGGACATATTCGAGTTCATTGAAGATATTTGAAATATGTAAGGCATAAACAGACGAATTTACCCACTATACGACATGTTCCTGTACCCCAAACGTTTCGTTGGGGTTTCCTGCAGTTTTACCGCCGATTCTAGGACCATCTTGTCCACCATACTAATGGGCTTTATAGGGTTGATTTTACGCCCCACTTTCAACGATCAATTTGGCATCCCCACAGGTGTAGTTGCTATGGGCGATCAACCCGGTTTCATCTTAGCTGGTGTTTTTAAGAACAAGCATAAGCACACACCAATTGGCATTTCATAAACCATATGTCATTGATGTTTTTCTTATCTTTGACTATCATACTACAACCCAAGAACTGGAAACCACTTACCATTTCTTATACTGTGCAGCGTTTTGCCGGAGAAGAGGCAGCGTTCATTTTTTCGTACCGTATTGAGTAGCTATTAGAACGTTTCACTCCAAATAGGGAGTAAATAAAACCTACATGTTCTGGTCGGTACAACAATATCAGCAGCTTTGTGGATTTGGAGTACAAAAAGGAACATTGTAGGGAGTCTGACCTACAGAGAGCCTGCAGATGACTACAGGTTATCCGTTTACCAGAGCAGTTCCTACACAGGAAAATGAGACAACATATCGTAGTAAAAGAAAGAAGTCCAGCAGTCACAAAAAAGCCCATAAGCACTCAGCTGCCATTTGGAATTGACCTGGATTTAAAAAAGATGACCCAGCCTGCCCAAGGCGAACACTCAATGCAACACAGTTGAGGAAGCACTTCAGTAGTAGCCAAATGTTCAATACGATTCTAAAGGATAAGGAGCAGGTCCGCGAATACCCTGTGGTTAGATGTTCTTTTATTTGCAAAACTTTATTTGCGCAGACTGTGTGGGTCAAAAGGTGCAGCACTAACCTCATAAAACCAAAGGGCAGCTATCACTTCACCAAAAACCAAAAGTAGACACACGTGACAGGCGCCATCGCCAGTCATCCGATCGATACGGGCGCCGGAACAATGCAAAATCCTTCCGGTACAAAATAACCGGTTGGAGACCACTTGCCAACGAATACTGCAAACAGATAAAGTGATCGCCAGTCAGAAAAATTGATCCCTAAGTATGACTCCAAAACTGTTACTTGAAAGTTTTCGTATTGCATTGACCAGCTAATCAGGCTTCCCCACTACTGATTAGATGGTGTCGCTGGTTTTACAGCAGTAGTATAGCGACAGTATGGAGTATTTTACCCTGTTTTGTTATTTTACCGCTTCATTTTCCCGACGAGATACGATTGAAGAGAAAAGTTCCAAAACTTGATTGTTTCCTTATCAGGGTGAGAATATTTAACGGATGTCCCATTTTCTGAATGCGGGTTTTGCCAAACTTAAGTTCTCCCATTCCTCGTATTTGCTTGGGGTTGAGTGACATCTGTCACCCGACTTGATATCAGGGTTGAAAGCAATAAGTTGAGCTAATGAGTGTTCTTCTAATTCAGCCATGTGCAACCACCTAAAACGGTTATATCTAGCTGCCAACGCTGATGTAAAATCGCTTCAAGGGTCACCAATTGACGACCCAACTTATGGGGTCACTGAAAACTCTTCGATAGCGCAATACTGGTGTTGCCTTTCTTAGAACTCATCACGCGAAAATAGTCCTCTAGCTCCCGCCAATCTAATGTTTTATTTGAACATTAACTTAATCGCAACAGGTAAAACACATTAACTTGCAAATTACTTTGATGTTACGGGATGCGTTAGGCTGGCGGAAACTAGGGGCCGCACTCATCTGATGAGCTCCAAGACGGTTAAAATTAGTTGTTTATTGTCGCAGAGTTTTCAGTGACCCAATGGGTAGTGTACTCCGTCGAGAAGGTTTACTGCACCATCTTGAATATTGTACTAAACTGAATTTTAGGTGGCCTTTGTGCAACACATTCATTTAGAGGGAGATTCTTTTGAACCCCCGGCTAAAACAACTTAATTTGCAAACGCCAAATGTTTTACGGGCTGTCTGTTTATCAACGACTTAGGATAAATAGTTCCAATTTTGAAATATTCTGGCCTTGGAAGGTCCAAACATAAACACAGGACGAGTTACGCACTGATAATTCCTATTTTGGTTAGCTACTTCATATAATGTACACTGACTGCAGTTAGACCTTCAATAGTATCCAATACTTCGCAGTTAAAAAACTACCTTACCTATAAGTTAAACAGAGTTATTTTCGTTTGAGGTGTAGCCCTGTAATAAAGGCCGGATAATCGGGAAGCTTTTCTTATGCCAAAAGAGCGGAGTGACACCAGACTCTTTATTAGAGGCGTTAGAGAACCATAGAGAACGTGGAGTCATTCACGGAAGCGTGTTTTGATTGACTGCAGGAAGCTAGGGTCACCAGTAATATTTTTGATTCAGTCTTATCTGTGCTGGTCTGTAGTGCCGATTGTTGCGGCCCTAACTTGGGCGTAATATATTACTAGGTTTTATTGCACACGAACCAGTAAACCAGCTTATGGATTAATCTCTGAAACTATGCACCAGAAAGTATTCACTCATTTGCCCACTAGCTGTCACAATTGATGTTGCTGACAAGGTTCCTGTTAATCCTGATGAGGTTGACAGTCTGAATGACTGCATGTACACGCATCCGATGCAAGAGATGATGCATTTTATCAGTAATGGTGGTCTTTTATGATAAGTAGTATTGTTTTTCGTTTATTTTTCCGAGACTCAACACAAAGGATACCCCTTTGATATGATTTATGTAACAGAAAATGAAAACTTCACGGAGAGTAATCTTCAATAATCGACGAATATAATGGTTCCCAAGATTTCCGTGGCCCGTTTAGCGCCGTCCGCTTAATTTCGCCGTTGTGGTCTGGGCAGGTTAAGGAATAACTTACTACCATCCATTATTTGGATGGCCATTTCGCGGTGGTTGCTTCCGTTGGTTGAGTAAAGCTTTGTTGCTGTTTGGCAGAATCGAACATATCAAATAATACGACGGCTATTGTCTATGGTGTCGATTATGTTGCAAAAATTACGCTGGTTTGAATCTTCAGGATCTGTATGCTCGTGGAAACATTTACCCCTGTTGCATGGAGGAATCCTGTCCTCCTATCATATAAAAGTCTGGTCAAATAAATCTACCAGTGAAAGGAGGAGAACCCTTCGCCACGAAGTCATTAGACAGGAAAGTAAACATCTCATATGCACATACTCTTTAAAAACTGAACACCCTCACGCGTCCTCTTGAGCTTGCCTGGATATTCATTGACTGTCACACAATGGTAAACGAATACTACAAAGCTGTTCCACAATTTCCGTAATAAACTTCACCTTCCATCAGAAGTGGGGCGGAGCTTGGCCAATAACCATAGACTACTCGCTCGGCTCATCAGTAGTATCCATCGTTACAACACTGAATAAACTCTAGGATCTTGTTATGATTTAGCAACATCGTCTGAAGGATGACATCCTGCGAAAGAACCTAATCGGTTAAAAACCGTAAATAGGAACATTTTTTCACTTTCGGAAACAACGTTGTTTAGATGAAACGAAGAATGGATGCACAAGTCAGTTCTACGGAAGTGAATCAGTGCCGACAAGCCAGGCTGCAGTTATTGTTATCCACTCAGAATCTTATGACAATGGTGCTAGTGCCTGAGATACCAAAGTTGATAGTTAAGACTTATCTTATATTGCCGTTAAGCAGATGTACGTTCTGTACGTACTGGTTTAGTTTTAATTTTTTTGATGTCCAAGATTCAGTATCACGCAATTATCACACAGTTGCGTAAAAAATGCTTTGATAAATCACTCGAGGGAAAGGTGATTTGGAAAAGGGGGAAGTGAAGCAGCGGTATAAAACAAAATCAAAGAATAAGTCATGCAAGTGACAGAAAAGCTTTAAACTAAGAACATTTGGACCACTTGGGCCACTTCAACAAACCACATCTAGGCTTTCCGATGGGGATCAAACAAGTGTGATGAACTGCATCGTAAAATTTGCACTCACGTCCACCGCTATTGCTTGAGGTGGGACATTTAAACTGGAGTTGTGGTATGAGGATTGCAATTTTTTCTCTATTCAGGCTGCAGCACTCTTTCAACATCTCAGCTAACACGCAAGCATGAATCAAGATAGTAAACATTGGTACTACATCGGGCGTTGCTCCCTGGTCAGCTCAGGCACAGTACCTGCTTCGTGGAGCAGGGCGGACAAAAAACTCTGATATTGCTGACTCCTTAATACTCTTATCAGTGCATCTCTTACTGTATTCCACTCTGTTTGACTGATAATTTCTTACGTGCCAGTTAAGCACTAGCACATTACTCATTGTATTTTTGTTGTCCGTGATACAAATGAGGATGCAAATGGTGCACCGACGTAATTTGTGTTAAATGAGATTAGAAGGATATCTGGATGTTTTCCAAGCAAATTTAATGTGTCGTTTTGTGTACCAGTGCCACTAAAACTTTTGTTTCTTTTGTCTCCAAGGAAAAGCTTTTACATCAACTCAATTTATGCATACTACTCAGCAGCTGAAACTCCGCGCTTCAACAAGCGGAGGCGATGCGCAAGTCTCAATATATTTACACTCGAGAGCTACAGTCCTTCTGGGAATCGAATTGCATGTCTGCTTCACGAATGTGTCAGTACTTAGATGAGTAACATAAATACTTTTATTTTTTGGGGCTCGTCAGGCGAAATAGAATCCAATCGGCGAATTAACGCGGTAGGAACAGGAATTCAGATTTTATGGTATCATTCATTCAGTTGTGCTACGCACAGACCATTCCATGTTTTGTTGAGCAGAAATTTACCATATTTGACTACAGATGGTCTTGGTCTGGCATATTAATTTGAGGAGCATTATAAACCAGAGACTCAGATAAATCTCCAGTTAATTCTGTGTTAGATTATAAAAACAAGAATTTCTTTGCACATCGTCTTGCATGAAATGCCGAATTATTCTTGGAGAGGTGACTTAAATCCCACAAAACGTGTATTTTTCCTTTATTATGCCAATGAATTTGTCAAAATTACATACATTTAATGCTGATATATGTACAGACTGGTAATTTTGAAACTGGCACAAAGTCCACGAAGTAACCACAGGTAATGCAAAATCCAGATCTTACTTATTTCGAGATTTTGGTAATGAACTTTAGCAGATATAAGGGTAGATTCCATTTTAGTAATAATCTGGCCCGTGCGAGATACAGAGTAGTCTTCCATCAAGTCAAATATGCGAGGTGCACTGCTGCATTGCTGGCTTTTTTAGATATGTATTTCGACTTTCCATAGAGATAGTTCTAAATAAAAGAAACCATGGTGACCAACACGAAACGCTTTCCGAACACCACGGAAAGCGTAGTGAGGCGGCTTGTGGTCACAGATTTCATGTTAATTATCAGATACTTTACAATTCACTAGCAAAATATTATACTTTCCCTTATCTATAAAAGAGAGAAAACTGGCAGATATATTTAACAAGAGTAGCGAAAGGCATACTGGAACACCCAACTGCGGATGGATTTTGTTTTTATAAAAGCGAGAATGAATTAGAACAACATCTATCGGTTGGACAAAATGAATGTTGGTGATCGCGAAAATGATGCATCTTGCTGGTCACGCAAGCAATTGAACCATTCGACCTGTCAATCAAAAACGACATAGAAAAGACATCTGTCAATGCATCTACATTCTACTCCCCACTGTCAGCTTTCAGATGATCATCTAGCACCTGCTAACTTATTAGCCACTCAATCGCAGTGTGAAGAAACAACCATCAGATAGGACAAACGTCGTCTGTCACAAGGTGAAGATTGATTCAATGATAGTATCACCTGAGAGCTGTGACCAGATTCGTTCGAAAACTTAACTCGTATGTTGGATTCTTTCGTCGATTCAGCACAATCAAATGATAATTAAATTGACACGGACCAACTTAGTACTGCTAGATTATTGATGTATGTATGGTGGGCATGCTGTGTCTTTGCCGGCAAAGAGGTAAGCAAATGGAGAACACAGATATAATTGGAATGCTAAACCAGGCACTCAAGCAACTTTTCTTGAGCATATTTAGAAGTACTGCTGTTTTGTAACGTCGAACTTGGCTTAGGATGGCCAGATAGGCAGACTAAACAAAACGTTGAGGTTGAATAAAAAGGTATTGCTGGCAGTTTGTGTGCTGCGCTTGACTGATAGTGGTGCCATACCGCTATAAAAAATCACCAGCATCTATTCCAGTAGTTTACATGATCTCTTACTGTAGATTTGGATTAAAGGACAGGCAAGCAAATTTGTGCAAATCAAAACCTATATCCTCAGTTTTTCTACTATATTCCCTGATATTTTAGTGAAACAAAATTACCCTGGATTATGACTTGGTTCCCATGCTTTCTTGCTTGATGAACAACAAAACTTTGTGAAAAGTTTGAGCACCTTTTACTTCTCAGGAAAATTATTTCACCATTTGTTACGCTGGTCACTCTTCCGTGTACTTTTCAACACACCGCTAATGTCTGATTTTCTGGGCAAACCTTTGCTTTCCACCGTTTTGTAGTACGCTTTTCTTGCTATTTCCAGTGGTCAATTTTCTGAAGCGCCACAACTGTTGTGGCGCCCCAACAATCATCACAAATCGCTGCCCATATTTATTTGCCCCCACTTTTGTCCACAGTGTGGCCCTTGACGAATGATGATCCCTATTTCCAGTAGGATAAGTGAATTATGCATTATTCAGTGATTTGTAGTGCACTAGGGCACATCCGTTCACTCCATAACCTGTCAGTAGGCAGGAGCCATGTCGTCCAGGTGGCGCCACAAAACGTCCTGTGGTTTAAGTTTATTTGGGGGGCACTATGGTTAAAAAAGGTAAAAAAAATTGGCAGACTGTGATAAAAAAAAGCAATTTACAAGGCTCATATGCAGGTGCTATGTGACTAGCTTCACTCCTGTAAAAACAGGTAAATGTTGGCACTGTGCCTTTTTGTCGATTCTAGAAAGCGAGGTGCATTTCGCACCAATTGTACCATATTTCATTATGATATAAAATATGTTGTGCAATGTCACATTATATCATGCTGAAGGGTAGTCTAAACTTTTCGGCTGGCTGCAACAAAAGTGCTAACAATAGAGGGACTAATGGGGTCGTTTGAATTAAAAATGGATACTTGGCAGGTTATAAGACGTTGTTTGTCCACCTGACTTTGAAACTAACACGTGGGATTTGGAAGGTGTAACAGCCTCCGAAAGTCCAACTAAAGAGCGATCTCAGAAATAAACGAAGAAGTTCTGAATACACTGAATGAGAACCTATCGTTGGGACAAAATATAAAAATTTTTGAAAGTGACAGGATGCACGCTGAGATTATCCTAAAACCTTTAACGGGCTGGCGACACGGCAAATCCAGGAAAGATGAAAAACTCCAGTGCATGTCATCACTCGAGCAAATATGAAATGTGAAAAATCATAACATCAAATTGCTTCTTTGCAATAGTTGCACGGACTACACAACCTCTATTCCAACAACAGTTGATGGAGGCTGTGGCCACGCTTATATTTTTGTGGGATCTGAGCATCGTGTTCCACACGCACAGTCTAACATCTTTAGTATGAAAGGACTGGTAACATAGTGACCTATTCTATTTGTACAACCAAGAGCTATTAATTCGTACTTCGCATGTTTCAGTCAGTCATTTTACTGATTTATATTCCTTGTTCTTTCTAAACGTGGTAGCGCAGTGATTCCTTTCTTATTCAACGTAGTATTGTAAGAATTAAATCTTCGTCTCCTGTGCTAAAATGCGAACTGCTTTATTTTCAACCAGGTTGCTCTTCGTATTGCACGCAATGTTTGTGTTTGTTCTAGTTGTTTAGGTATATATGGCTTTGTGGTTAGAAATGAGGTTTTTCGTGTGTTCCCATACACGGAAGCTAACCTATTGTTAATCGAATCCGGACAAAAGGAAGCCTACTTCCTGAAGCACGCAGACTCAAATGGGACTTGCCGATCTCGGAAGCGAGCAACGAGTAGACTCATCCTTCCTCTGTGACTAGTCAGCATCCTGTCGCCACTATTCTGTTTCTGTGATAATGGAATCGAACAAATCTCACGATGTACACAGGAATGCCACGTGGTTACTTTAAGTTGTTTTCTTTTGTATTCGTAGAATTGATTAACAATTTATTCTGCGGGATTTTTAGTTCATAACCTGAAGGGCGAAGACTACAGTCAACTGAACTAATTGGAATAAATTGATCGGATCCTTAACAGTCAAGAGATCAGTAGAACTCACCGATTGCAAATTGATCATTCTGCTGACCAACCGCTCGTGGCCGGACGGCATACTATTTGACTACTGGCCGGTAAGTTGCGAGTACAAATACACCTACATCCTAGTAGGATTGAATCAAAACAAAGGTAAATAAGCTGTACTGTGCTTCTCAGACTTTGGTGCAGATTTACAGGACAGAAAAGTCCGGCTTGTCAATCCATGCTAAAGCCTCCTACTGTTTTTTTTCAAAACAGAGAACAATGTTGCGTGTATATTTTATGTTTACAAGGTTCCCAACAGAAGAGAACGCGGGAGTTTTGGGACCCCTCCAGTGTTTGCCTCATTATCTCATCACTAACTATATTAAACGAAACTAATGGTAAGTATGGACATCGTTGTCGGATGCTACTACTTGTGGGCAAGCTTTCAGACAAACCGTACACGATATTCGTGAACTTATAGAGCATACACTATTGGACAAGCGTGTTGAAAAGAACTAACCGGTTGACAGAAGCGAACGCACATATACCAGATAGTTGATCATCCTTGGGACTAGTAAATACCTCCGGCTTTGTCGATCGTAGCAGAACAGGAGCTGCAAGCATTTTTAGTGAGAGAGGAAAGCATTTACTTGTACTTGTATGGTTGAATCTTTTCCTCAGTGCGCGAGGTGAGTAAACTATTCAAACGATAGGTTTGAGGAGTTTGAAAAGGCCAGCGATAAACTACAGCATACCATCACAAAGAGCACCAGTAATACTGTCAGTGAGCGTCGGAAGACCATTCAAAACACGTGCTTCCCGAGGACAAGAAGGAGTAACCCATATTATCTTAGCCCATGGAGGAGTAATGCGAGAAGACGCGCCAAGAATGATGGGTGAAATCAACGAAAATGAGTGGATGCAAGTGATCACACAGTGACCGGAGGGACTAATAGGAGCGGGCGACCTAATAGACTGAGGAAAAGGGTGGGTAGGTAGGATCAGATCGACGGTCGCCGCTACAGTCAGGAATTCGAGTTGGAAAGGTGGTGATCTGATACAGAGTTTTGGTGATTGCAAAATTCTCTGCCTCACGATTTTCTGTGTCAGTGTTCTTTCAGGGCACAACTAAATAATTGTTGTATATGTTACAATCGTCGAAATTCACCGATCGGTTGCGGAGCTTGAGTGCATAATTGCTCTCCAGTAAGCTCGATGCATTACTGACATTAAGCGACTCTTCGTCATCATCAGAGACAGCAACATCAGTGTTGACACTGTTGCTTCACTGCAGTACAAACACAAGTTTCACCTAATTGTATGTGAAGCCTTAGAGTGAAAAGAGAAAAAGAGTGGGTGAGTGAGTAGACCTAGTGCTGGCTTACATCAAACATTCTGAGGTGCCTACACCTCCAAGCGCTCAATCAGACACTCGGAAAAGAAAGTGACAAAAAGCGCCACTGACACCGATCAGCCGCCATTTCTTGCAACGTCTCCATCCAAGCGCAGGAGGGGTAACGGGACCCATCCTAGAAGGCATAGGACACCACCAACGCCCAAACTCTTCTTAATCTGTTTCATAGCCTTCCACCAAGTCATAAGTTTTCCACCTCGCGTATTGCGCCATTCAGAAGGAGCCATAGAGAATAAAGGTAGACGGTGTTTTGGCAAGCGAAGTCATTGTCGTCATCATCGACAGCAGGACATCATTGTTCAGCTCTGATGCTTCACTGCCATACCATGTGTAGAACATGGCCGAGCCATTGTGGTTGATTATTCTGGACGTTATCCTCGAGTTAGGTACCATATGCAGAACCAAGTACCATTTTTCTAAACACCTGGTTACTGATCTATTGACTCCATCTAAAAGCAACAACGGTCCTGCGGTATTGGTGGTCAAAAATTGAAGGGGCCTCACGTCAACTGTCTGCAGAGGCCACTTCTCGCAGCTACACAACAACAAAGCCCTTATTGTAGCCTGATACATGCAGCCCTAAAGACCCAGTGATATGCTGCTTTGACACCACACGTGATATTAGCAAACGTGATTAGGGCCTTGGAGATTCTTGCATTGATTTCATCAGACACATTTTCATCATGGCTAATACAACTATCGTGGTATGTAAAATTTTCCACAACCTCCAATGATTCTCCTTGAATCGTAAGGGTTATGTTTAGGGTCTGTACGTTCTAAAGCATTACTTTGCTCTTTGAAGGTGCAAGGTACGTGCCAAAAGATGATATGACGGTGGTCAGTCTATTCAACAGGGCTTGTGATTTCCCTTGGACTTCAAAGATGAGGGTGATTTCGTCTGCCAGATCGACAAGGTTCTCACCAGCAACAATTTGCACACCGGGGTTTTTGAAGACTTTTGAGCTTCCGCGTCATTACTTCATCACTGACGAGGTTGAACAAGAATGGAAAGAGTGAACGTTCTTGATGGACACAACTTTTTGTAGGAAAGCTTTTGGGGAGCTCATCATACACTCTCAAACTTCTAGAAGTGTGAGAATATGGGGGCCGCATTATGTTCACAAACTTCTGAGGTATACTATGCTGAGCGGGTGTAGTCAACATCAGTGACCAACCGATAGAATCAGACGCATCCTTGAAGTCAAAGAACCACAAAATTGTGAGTCGTTTGTACATGTGGTGTTGCTCTTGGCGAGGGGGAATACGTGTCCGAGCTTCAAGCAATTTGTGTGTTGCTCTAGGTTCAGTGCATAACTCTAATTGGTGGAACCGTCATATACTGAAAGAGTCCAGCATCTTACAGGGTTGCGGATAATACGTTCCAGTAAGTTTCAAGACCAGAAGGCGTCTGGTCCGAGGGGGGCTTCAGTAGGTGGTTCTGGTAGAGTTGTTTCACATAAGAGTCGGAGGGGTTCAAGATCTCCAGGCGAGGTCTGCGCATCTTGCCCACCCCTGCAAGACTCAACCATAAACGGCAACGAACAAATGCGTGATCAGAATCCACATGGGTGTTCCAGAACAAGCGACAGTCGGTAACTGGCCCGAACCTCTTGTGACAGTTGGCGGTGTGGTCTGTCTGTGTTGCAGGTGGGCTCACATGAAGGAGGAACCATGTGGCCAAGCGGCTTCAGTTCTATTGACGGTCAGTATGCACTGTAACAGTCTGTGTTCACCGTGTAACTGCAGCAGGCTTTCGCCGTTTTCACACTAAGAGGAGAACCAAATGGAGCCTCGGCAGCGCTGATTCTACCTGCTTGCGCATTCGTATCCCTGACAACCACAACAATATCTGAGCTCTTAGCCTGCCGCAGCAAGGCGCTCAAAGAGTTTTTAAGACTATATTTGAGTGAATCATGGGACGTAAGCGAACAGGATGAACTGGCAGTAATTATCTGCGCTTTTATGGGATATCCTCAAAAACGTTGCCGATCGAATCGCACAAAGACGATTATTAACTGGCAGCCATTCAAGCAGAGACCCTTTAGATTGGCGGCTCAAAACAATGCCAAACCATCCACAGCGACTTCTGGGTCACTAGAGGTGCGCACCTAGGAGCGAGCGGAAACCGACGGAGAGGCCGGACCATACTCGGATTTTGAATCATCTTTTCAGACACAGAGCACGTATCAACAAAACGCTAGTTTAGCGTGCATGCAAGGGCGGTTTGTTGTCTAGCTTGTTTCAGAGTACGAAAGGTAAAGACTGTCAGATGAATCAACCGTCGGGCTTTAAATGACATTTCGAAATATCTGCAGTCGTGGCGGTAGAGCCGGAGGTAGGCACTGCAGCAAGCGGTAGTGGGTGGTGAACGGATTTGCCAATCCTTCAAATCGGCCGAAGGAGATATCGGTGGAAACGGGTTGCAGATGGAGAGCAGAGTGTATACAGAAAAGGGGAACAAAGGATACGTCAGCAGTAGCCTGTTTTCGCTTACCCGGCTTGCTGTTTGCAGCAAGTAAAGTGCTCCGGATGACTGCACCACGCGACGGCCGATTTGGCATGAGACTATATGTAAACGTGCAATCTGTGGTTACACTTGCACTGATACATGTGCTGTAGAAATAGACAGGAGAAATATTATGGTTCCCTACAAAAGCTTTTGATTCAAAAGCCTAACCGAATGATAGCAACACTCAGCATGAGACCGTAAGAAGTAAGTAAAGGAGTAAGCCACCATTCATGTTCCAGTTCCCAACGTGGAGGATCAGAAGACTGTCAGTCAGACCTCCCCTCAACCTAGCATGGTAAGGTAATATGTAGTCTCAAGAAGTATGGCTGATAAGCTATTTGAGACTGAATTCCAGTATTCAAAGTGAAGGTTATATGTTTAAGTATTCCTAGGCTAGACAGGATGCACTCCCCTGATCATTAACAACGAAGCTAGCTTGACTATGCAACAGTGCTTTTTTCTTCAGTCTCAAGTGACCTAATTCTTTTGAACAAAACCTATAACCGAAAACTCAAAAGATCTTTGCTACTTATTAGTTACAAATGAGGTACTGAGAATCAAAATGATTTGTTGCTTTTGTTCCCTCGAATTGCTTGAACTGAAGAAATTAGTGAACACACTAATGTGTCGTAAACTGCTTCGCCTCCGGGATTCGAGGCACTCCATTCGGTGTTTTTATACGTATCAGCTATCAATGACCAAGAGGTACAGTTGCAATCCTCTTTCGGACCACCTTTAGACTTTTCTGTTAAGATGAGGCAAAACCTACGTGGTACACAGAATATTTGAGTTCAAGTATGAATGGAATTTGCTTATCTGAAATACTTTTGAAGTTTCGCAAAAAAATTCACCATTATGCAAAGGTACGTTTCAGTGCATTATCAAGATTTATGAGTTTATTATCCGTCATGAGAGGAACAAACCATACCGTTTTATGGGGTTTTTGTTCCCCAATCCTGAACTAATCAAAACCTGGAATCAGTACCTACGCCCCACTAAGATTGCCTATGCACCCAAGACACTAGCTGCAGGTGCTCAGTTAAGCAATAATTTGATAGATGATGTGTCCCAGATTGTAATGAACCCTCAATAGGATAAGCTGGTGGGTATTACAAGATCACGGTTTGGTTGCGCGCAGTACACTTTCACTGTATCTATTCCGACTACTGTGGTGTGGGCAATAATCTTTAGGCATAACATTTGCGGCGACGCAAGAACGGTCTATCTAGCAGAGACCAGAAAAAGTGATTTTGCATTTGGATGATTTTTCTTTTTTAACAGCAGATCAGTGATTGAATGACACACCGCTAGCACTATCTCAACCAAAGTTATCTAATACTTCCGCTTTCCTTTGCTTTACGGATAAAAACGAGCAACGTGGTGAATAAGGTGAATGGTGAGTTCTCGTTGGGAACGCTTGACTTTCTTGGAGTGATGTTTTTAATGTGAATAGTAGTGTGTACTACACATCAGATTTGTCTGTTGCCATTTTTATGGCACCTACATTTGCACAAAGTGCTGCTACTTCTTGGAGGGAACCATATGATGTCTGCACTGCAGTCGAAGAAATTCTGAGCTAACCCTACTTCAAGCACTTTTCGTTTCACATTTATACCTGTTTTTTTTCAGCGAATTTGTGCTGCATAGCCAGAAAAATACCAGAAAATAATATTCCACAAAAGCTTTTAGTTTGGCAACGACCATCCAAATTGTAGTAGGTAACTGGTTAATTCCGTTCTTTGGTCAACCAATCACCCTGTTTCTAAGTCCAAACAAACATCGCTTTCATCGTACTCGTGTAAACAACGGATGTGCTCCGTGCTCTCAAGACCACACGCTTTGGTCTAACCTTGAGTTACCTAGCGACGTGTTTTAATTTCTCTTGGCAATTTAGGTCAAGGATGAACGAAATTAATTTGTGCTCAGCGTTTTACTGCTGAGAGGTGAGAAACTTGAGTGATTCTGTTTCATAGTAGCCGTGTTCAGTCTGTTGTTTTTGCGGTTTTGTTCGCATGGGTGGGCTGCGTTGAATTCAGAACTGTGCGCGCTTCTCAACCATCATAATAAGTTATATTAAAGTCCCAAATATTTGTTCGTTTTTAAACTGGGTCCGCAAACAGTATCCACAAACAGACAGAGCTTGCTGATTCTGTAATAATTCAATCCATTCAGTTTTCATCGAAACCGCTGCTAAAATACAGTGAGTCACAGCAATGATTGTTTTCAAAAAATGCCACAACTGTAAAAGCCCTGATGCTCACTGTAGAATTAAAACACTGTTTGGAGGAGACCTTCTCCATTCCAGTTCTGGTTTTGGACTGGATGGTCACTGATATACCAGTTGAAGCTGAAGCAAAGATGCGGTTTTTCAGCTTTGTACAGATCACTGCATTCCGAGAGCATGTAGGGTTTCAGTAAATATTTAGTGCATATTTCTTATTGTTCAAGAAGCATGTGTGTAGATGATGGGCACGCATCCGACTTCGGACTGACTGCCACATTGCGCTACGTCGACGGACTCTTGCTACAGGTGACTTGCGCTGAGCAATCATCTGAATACTCTGTAACCAATGTAAAGGGAATGAGACCGAGAGGTGAACAGATGAGCACCACAGTCCTGATGCTGTTACCGCGCGTAGCTGGTGACCCATAACTCAAGTCAGGCACTGACAAGCGAAAAGCTGAGATCCACCGTATATGAAAAGGGTTACAACCCGCACCAGTTATAAGACACACCCAAAGTACACAGATAAATAGGTAGTGCTAGCTACTATTGGTTTGGTATGTACGAAGTTGATCATAGACATCCACTCGCAGTACAGTTATGGGCTTAAATCCCCGAAATTTCCACAGTGTTGTGGAATGTCATCTGCATATTTGTGTAAGAAATATACATATATAAAATACAGCGAAACAGAACTCGCCGGAAAACAAAACAATACAAAATAGTGCATAGGAAATAAATGAGGTAAGAATCAAATCAAACGCACAACACGTCAACCCAAACTAGAGGCTCTAACTGGTGAATCCAAAAAGACTGCAACTGCTTGGACGGTAGCGGTTCTTCTGACAAATGTAACAGCTGTTTTCCACCCATGACGGCAACCGCAACGTGTCAAATATGCCACTGCCACAAGTTCAACATTTATATATTATTCTCATCAGCACACGTATCCAAAGAAGGACATGCTTAACATACAACATGGAACCCACGGAAAAGACTAAAACCAGAATAACTGTTGCGTGCGCGTGAAGAATCGACAGCAAAGTTAGAGAGAATTATAGGACTCTTTCATCATTAGGAATGAGCTTGGCATTCATCAGACAAACTGCTGATCAATGACTGAGTGCACAAATTCACCGAGGATGTCGTGGTATACGTGGTCGTCAGAACCTTTCATAGGAAAAAACAGTAGCCAAGCTTTCAAACGAGGTTTAACTTTAAGGGACTATTCGGAAGGGTGTTTATATACCATGGTTCCTCAAGGAACTAGATGAACTTATCCTGACAATTTAAGGGGTATTCAATTGAATACGTTTTAGACGACCTTTTAGTCGGCAAGTTGGCCTGGTGCATGGCACATCAGTTTGAATATGCATAGATGCACTAATCTCCCGGGAACAACCGCCAAGTGAGAATTGTTCTTTTCTCAGCATATTGACCATGGAACGATGTCTAATGACGTACCAATTTTTGGTTCCCCTTTGAATAGGCTGATTTTGGATAGGATTTGAGAAATAGAATTTTCATCCTAAATATCAAGTCTTCAGAAACTGTACCGGAGTAATAATGCTATCTCGGGTTAAATAACCAAAATGCGCGCTTGTCGGAGGAACGCAACTAACTCACGGCCTATTTAATAAGGATGTCTTTGGGTGTAACTAAGCCAAAGTTGCCAGGTTACACAACATAAACATCAATTTTAAAAGTTTCAACCAGTGTGCCAGTATTTTGATTCCGATAAGTACTCCATT
The DNA here is from genome assembly GCA_004794785.1 of Opisthorchis felineus. Lineage (NCBI taxonomy): Eukaryota > Metazoa > Platyhelminthes > Trematoda > Opisthorchiida > Opisthorchiidae > Opisthorchis > Opisthorchis felineus. The sequence goes on from SJOL01005295.1 coordinate 198,112, forward strand.
TCTGGCAAATAATGCCTTTCTTTAACCAAAATTCTATCAGTTATCTCAAAGCCCCATCTTTATTCTGCTCACTTTCTATTGCCCAATGATTCTTCTGTTCTCACCTCAGCCCAAACAACACGATATGCAAAATTCACTACGGCGGCAAAAATTTCAGATGGTTTGACTATATTTATCGGTAATGAACTTTTAAAGAATTTCCGCTACTCAGACATAAGAGCTTTCATCTTCGGACTGAATGAAGGCAGAGTTAAACGCCTTTTGTAAAGTTAGGATATTCTGAAGGGCATTCAAACAATTCTTGAGTTTATCATATTATTCAGCGGAATATCCCATTAAAGGTTACATGGCCGTGTGGTCGGAACGATGTACAGAATAGTGCAGTATTGTGATGGGGTATTGAACCACTAATGAGGTTGGTAAGTACTCGTGTGTATTTGTTTCATCCGCTCTCTTTTTATCTTGCATTGACCTTCTGGAGTCAATATTCCAACTTGCATCTGATAAACTATCTACAATCAGATCGTTCTCAGAAGGACACCTTTCTGGATGTTTGTAATGATAGAGGTCGGGTGATCAGAACTTGCAGGCGATTGACACCTATTAGACCAACTTGAAATCGACCTGCAACACGTCGCCTGCATATTTCACGCTGCCAAGCCAAGACCCGGAAGAAAACAGACAACAAATTGCTCATTTTTACTAACCCACCAATGGTATCTGGAAAGAAATGCTTTACCGGAAAATATTTCTGATAACTTACGAGAGACACAACTTTAACGGAATGTCAAACCACACAGTTCAAACTGACTTTGTGAGGAAGTTGATATATCGGTTGCCACATTGCAAATGCGTTAGAAAACTGCTTAGTTTAGACAAATGACAAAGGCTTCTGTGTACTGTATAGCCGGTGCACTAGCTTCGTTCAGGAGGACCTTCTGCCACTGACAAGCGTCTTTTACTTAAAGGCCGGTAATTAAAACGTTTCCCGATGTTTAGCCGCATCCATACGCGGGTTACTACTCCCTCTTGTTTGATTGGTTTACTCACTGTATTGTATAAGATGCATGCTCTACGCGATTTGATTCACCAGCAGTGTATATCTCCCACCACAACAGAGTTTCGGTTTCGGTCATCATGCGTGGTAAACGTTAGTTCTACTGCTACTCACCTTGTGCATGGTATACACTTTTTAAAGGGCATCTGCATTACGTTCATATGTTATTAACTGAGCTCTGTCTAGTTCTTCAGTAGTGTGAGTTGGCTGTGAAATTTCAATGGAGATTTCGTCCTTTATTCAAAATTGCAGTGTGCTGATGAGCCGAGAAACACTACTGCATTGTCCAACAACTCACATACCGGTCTAGTAAATCCTTTGATTGTGTAAGTGGATGGCAAGTATATTAGGACGTCACAAAATCTCTAAGTCTGCCCCACAGGTGGTTTGTTTTAGTTGCTGTATGCCTGGGCATATGTACAGCTGACGAGCTATGCTGAGAACGAAACTCAAGTCCAGTGCTTTAATAGTCTGGTGTGGACTTCGAAAAATGTATCGCCAGAAAAAATCGTGGGCTTTTTGAGCAGAGGTAATTTGAATACTAACCCGATGCATCTGGCTATCATCGGCGACAAGACTGACACATTGATGTTGATCGCTTTGTACCGATATATGCTGTGCCACAAAAACATATTCAAAAATCACAGAGCTCTTTCATTCATTAGTATCTTACTTGGGAATAATGGGTTACACGATTCATTCTATTTCGTGCAAACAAACAGCGTCCCAAAACTATTGTACAATGCTTGAGTTTATGGTGCGATTAACTGAGTTCTTCAACTAGTCTAGTGTAATTTTATACGTTTATATGATGCACAAAAGAATACTTAAACTCGGACGGGTATGATCTACTCCATCTACAGTCTAGTTGAGGACCAAGTCGTCTTAACTGGGTGTATCAGTCATTGTTCACTGAGTCATCTTACAAAATATATTCTTCGCCTGGGATCATTACATAATGAAAGGGTTAGCAGGTCCTCAGGTGTTCATAGTAGAAACGAAAGTAGACAAGGACTATCGGCTGAAGTATAACATGCCAATTTCTGAAAACAGTTGTGCAAGCTCAGTTGAAAGTCACCAATCCCGAAACAATAAGGCTGCAAGTTTTCCATCACATCACGTTGTTTTGATTTGTATGGTTAGCGTGTGAATGAAACATCAATGTTTCGACAATGGCTGTTTAATTTTTAACACTTGGTACCTAATTAACCAACAATATACTTGAAAGTCTGCTAGTAGTTTCAACATAAATTTCTTCTCTTACATGGTTTCCAAATTTCACATTTTATAGAGCAGAATTATTTGTAAGGAACAGTTTACGCACAAAAAACCTACTGCTTGATTTGTGGCTTAACGTTTTCTTGACATAACTCAGGGCAGCTGATACTATATCTGACAGAGCTCGCGAAAGCCCTACACCCTAGCCACCTGTTATATAACGACGTAGGCGGAAACGTTGGCAGGTTGATTTAAACCTGATTCTTGAAAGGTCATAAACTTCAGTGTTGCGATTCCCAGCGACGTAGTGTTTCTGATGGCATCATCTGCCTTTCCTGTCTGTGTGTTTGTGCGCACACACGTATGCTTATAAACTGCTTCTAGCAAAGGTCAATCTCTTTGGACGTTTGCTGTTGGAAGCAGGAATGGAATTGTCACACGAGTGACGAATTCAATTTTATGAAGATAGATGACACTATAAAATGACAGGCTAAGAACATGTGACAAAACTATTAGGATGAGCAAACTAGGAAAAAACCTTTGGGGTTTGACAAATATTACGGTAGGAGTCAGAACTTACTTCCAAGTAAATGCTGTAATTCTCGACGTATGGCTTAAGGCAGATAGGGCGAGAAGCATACAGTGTAGCAGTGTAGCCAGACTGCAGGTCTCATAGATTTCAAGGATTTCGTACTATTTCTGTAACGCTGTCTTTATTATTTTCATTTACTCATTTATTTCTTTGTTGAGCAGAGTGTGCGCTTTGTGGGCTTCAATTCAGATTGATTAGCGGTGTAAAAACATAAGGTCAGGAGCAGAGATTTTATTAAAGCCTTTCAACATCCGTGGGTGACCATCGTCAGAAGCAATATGCTCCTATTAATTTACTGCTCACTCACATTAACCGAAACTTAGAGTTCTAAAAGAAATCTATCCTTTGCATTGCACGGAGGAATATCTTGATCTTACCGCTATCCCCAGTGATACTCCCACGAGATGTCTCCCATCGACGTATATTCTCTTTCGCTAACGTTCAGTATTTACTTGGTTATGTTTTGGAGAAAAATCACCATATTGTTCTACCTGTTAAGTATTTCAGAGGTTCACTTTTACTCCGTGCCAACGATGTCAAACTTGTATCAAAATTTAATTGTATAGGCAGAGGGACAGTATTGTATCGGGCAATTTCCTAGATCCTAAGTATTTTTCTAGATATGATAGAAAGACAAACGTCACAAGATTTCTCCAGCATTATTGCGTAATCGGACTTTAGCCATTATTTTTTCATTATATTTAGCAAAATTTCTGACCACACATTTTGTACTAAACCTGCTATTATCATCTGGATGGAAGTTATGAAATTTTTTACCCACATAACCCTTAGTGGGTTACCGCCTCGCTACTCTACGGTTTGGTGCTCCAGATGTCTGCAATTGCATCCTCCAGAGTCATCCAGGCAGCTGTCTAAACGAAAGTTGAAATGTTTTGGACCACTACTTCTAAATCAGCCCAGCAGCTTCGGAAGACAGGAGTCAATTGAAAGATGAATCAACTGGTCCTATTAAATGTCGCTGTTCCGTGCTAACTTAACAGGAATGCTCATTGTCAAGAGAACACGTAAAATCCCTAAAGAGTTTTTTTAAATAAAAAGATCATGATGTTGAAACCAAACGATTGTTCCGACCCTGAAAGTTCAGGCAAGATGGAGCTATTACTTTCAAGCTCAATATGATGGCCAAACCAACAACGTGGCACTGTTTGGGAAGCATAACACTTGTCCGATACAACTTTCTTTATTTCATGTTTTTTTACCGAAAACTGTGTTTGTCGCTCTCAAAATTATCAAACGTGAAACCCTTAAGTAAATGGTTTTTCAGAAGCCCAGTGTTACCAGTCATCCTACTTTGACTATCATCATCCAGTCTTAAAACAATGAGAGAGGTACTCACAAGGTATTGTTTGAAGAACACTTGCGAGAGTTCATCGCACGTATAAAACGCCGACACTTTAAATTTACAAGTATTCTCTCTTGGTGGCCCATATCGACACGGGAGATTATTTGTATTCTGTTTTAGAGACCCCTACTCATTCAAGTAATTAGTTATCGGTTCATTTAATTTACTAACAATGCTTTCTGAGGTACCAGCTCTTGGCAGTTTGGTGATATAGCCGTTGCAAGTTTGCTTGGACCAACTTTGGTATATATCTTCATGACCAAGCAAGAGCCAAGAGTGAAATCCAAGCTGTCCCCGTTTGCAGAAATTGTTCTGGTAGAAGGCAGACAACAAACCTACTGCGTGTCCTTAATAACCCACAACAGAGCGTTATTTTTACTCTTGTGTTCAAAGAAGCAAATTCTCCTTCTTGGAAGTTTTATTTTGGTGTACCGTATACCTACTTTGACGGAACGTTACCCTTAATTTATAGTTCCCGCTTGATGCAGCGAAGACTTTCAGCGATAAGTTATTTCGCACAGCCGGATGCCAGAGACGCTGAATGAGGAGATTCTGTGACTCAAATTGTACTCGGTTAAATATTTGTCCACGTGAATTTATTAAGAGACACCCGAAAGCACGCGGCAAGTTAGCTTTTCATGTAGTCACCCTGATGTAGCTACTTATCCTTAAACTTATCTAAACACTGAGAATCGTGCACTGATTCTTCGGAAACATTAGATGTGACACTGCGGCAAACATATTGTCCCGCACAACTTAATTCGACAACACATCAGGGCTATCCGGTCCTATTGCGAACCACAGAGTGAGAAAAATTACTTTTGTACACTAGCCATTGTGCTTACCAAACCATCTGAAATTGCTTTGAAACGTATGTAGGGAAGAACTGATAGAATATTTGAAACACAGAGCAATGACGAATCTTTGGACACTCAGAATTAGCTCTTCAGGTGCTAATTAATTGACCACCAGGGTTTATTTCAAAGGTTTTTTTTCATTCAATGCATTCTACAATAATAATTATTGTCTATAAAAGCTTTAAATCAATCCGTTTTTCGCGAATATGTCTAGTGGCGTTCGAACTAGCAGGGTCAAATCAAAATCAAAGTAACCAGCTAATAGCTATCGTATGACACGTTCCACTCTCCGTAATCTGATCCAACTCCTTCCCCCCTACATATTTACATGCCCAGTTCCGGTCTGACTAAATGAGTCCAAAGGCTTGGTTAAAGGCTTGCCAACCGGAAACGCATTTGCTGATTAATTGAGCTGGTCCTGTTATTGGAGACACTTTGGAGTGTGTGCGCTTACGACCACCGGTAGGTCCATTAGATTGACAACCGTTCTATTCTGTCCCAACTCCGGAACACAGCTGACACAAAGCGACCGGAATCTGCAGTAGCAGCAGCAATAAGGCATTTGCTGATTCCAGCCATGACAGGGAGATATCAGGTGGTTGCTGAAAACTGACCAGGCTGAATGACAAGTTGGCGTGTAATTATCTTTGCAAGCACGTCCAGGCATCGTGTCCGCTCCATTCCATTTAGCAGAGTGACAGCTACACGCATAACAGATTAGCCCCTTTTCACGCTTGTTGACTCCTCACGGCCCCATGACCATCAGGGATTGTGCGCTGTGTCAAGAGCTTGCAAAACTTTCTGTTCCCTTTCAGAATTTTTTTAGCATCATTCTGTAAGTCCCAAAGATCATGCTCTGCAGTTTTATAGCCCTGGCGAACAACTTATTTTACATCATGATTCCTTTTTTATTCACAGACGAAATCATAACCCATTACATTCTGCAAGAATTGTGACTTTTTAACAAAAAGATCAAAACTCTCTTTACCAGTACGGCCACAGAGCTTGTGAAAATATCAACAGCAGTCAACTAGTGAGAAACCGAAATAAACCACTCTACATTTTTAACATATAAATATCATGTCTGAAGTGGTGAAAATTCAAAGAATTTTGAGAAAAAAACTGTTTAACAGCCAATAGAAAACAGTGAACGCAAGCCAGAATCCAGATATTTACGATTCCAGTTCAGCAGCTCTATTTTGTTGATCTGGGTTTGAGGATGGCCCCGAGTCAAGCAGTGATTATTACTGAAGCCAATAAACGAGTTGCTTGTAAATCACAGCAGCGCTGAAATGTGCGCTGATAAATCGTAAACAAGAGTGGTTTGAATGGTACGGAAGATTTCCGGTATTCTGAAGGCAAAGCTGCAGCCGGACGCAGAAAGAGCTGTTACCCTAAGGGATATGAGGTAGGAGATAGACCGATAGGCAGATGAAGCAACCATCATGTCGCACAAAAATGGTTTTTCTAAGCGGATGAATACTCCAGCTGTGTTGCGGGTAATTTCGAGGATAAATGCCATCAGAACCGATATCAAGAAAGGAATCTTTACTTTTTTAAAAAGACTGGTGGACTCATGGATGAGAAGATTTTTACTTCTGGTCTAAATACTTCGTCATGTCAAGTGAGTAGGTTTTAGGGCAGACAAGGATCGCTAATCAAGATCTTTTATGGCTGGCAGAACAGATTGTTCCTGAATGACCGTTAAAATATCATGTCGGTTAGTGCGGGTTTCTTGGTCTTCGGACCGATGAATCGGGAGTGTAATATGATTTGGATTTGGTTCTTAACTTCCGAGTTCAGGAGACTTCATTTCAGAAGACTTCGTGTCACTAAATAATTTTGTTAGCCCTTGTGTGTTTGTAACTGCCACGAAAATTTGCTCAGGGCGTGGAAATTACTTAGATGTTTTGTCAGGTTGGGCTGTGTAGATCAGGTCTAAGCAACTTATGTTGATGATTCCTCTTAACTGATAAAGGCATACCGTCACGCGTTCGCTCGACTAATTTAGGAACGTCCTCCAAATGCACGCCAGTTCGCTTTCTACTCCGTTCACACTAGGATGGCTGTCTAGTCCGGCTGCCTCGGCTATCGGTGGCTGCGGTGTGACTCGTCAGCTGTGCTCCAAAGCATTAGAATTTTTTAAGTCTATTTTAAATCCTTCATATGCTGTGTGTCACGCCACTGCTGGGTCTTTTACCAGCGCTTTATAATTATCGGAGTTTCTTAGCCCCTTGTCTATCTTTCCATTTGGCTCACTGATCTTGATGTAAAGTTCTCTACAGTCTGTCCTATACAGGCCCTAGCACAGATGCCACATTTGAGTCTGTAAACACAGTCCCTGGTTTTAGCGACCGACAGGCTTTCCTTTATTTGGACCAGCTCAGATCACATTTTTCCGCTTCTGGAACTCTTATGCTACCAGCTTACCTCGAAATAGCTGGATACCCACTATCTCAAAGTCTACTCTTTACGTTGGTCTTACCTTCTGTCCATTCAATCTCTACTGTGAACCAGTCCCTACTCGGTTTTAACAATGATGAGAAATACTCGCGTATACTGCCTTAGGATGAGCCAACAAATGGTTCAGAATCTCTCCAGTGTCTCTTGACTTCTAGTACACTGTGTCATACATTCTCAAAAGTTCACTATGTCTGGTCGTAATGACTTGACATCCTCCAACTCATTGGCCGGAAGACCTAGACACCTGTACTAACAAACAAGATGTTTTAACCGAAATTCAAAGCCAATCCAGCGTGTTAGTGAAAGGGAATCTAACTGACTGTCTCCCTTGGTCTTACAACTCAGTCAAACTAGTAGCCCAACCAGTAACCAGGACTATTTGTGTAAAAATGAAAACATGCCCAGATATAAATCCACTGAGTGTCTACCAAACTTTTCAGGGGCAGTGACTAGAAATCATTTCCACAATGCTTAAAATGGATTACCAATTATTGCACTCCTAGTGAGCTGTAATCGATAAGCCAGCAGAGGTGACAGAGCGAGGTGTGATTGAAGGAGATGGGAGTGGCGAATTGTTTTTAATCGATGAACGGGCAGACGTGTAACTAAGCCAGAAAGTGTGTATTAACGGTGACAGCATTGATTAATGCCCTTTGAAAACTTATGATATATCATTAAATACTGTACACATGGGTAAAAATTTCTGGCAGCGCGAGCTGGTTTGCTCGGTTCAGACGTAGAATGGAACGATTCTAGTTGCGGTTGTTTTCAAAACTCCGAAGCAGTGGCGTAAGTAAAGCGACGTTAGGGACAATTAGGCTCAAAAGGTGTCGATGACGCTTTTTGAATAAGCATTTCTTGCAATATTCTCGTTGTATTGGTTAAAGTATAGAATAAGTCACGAAATTGGACACACATTCCCCACATATCGAGTACGAACACTTTCGAGTCCACTTCAGCTGCCAGTCTACTAAAAGGATGTTGTCATCAGATATATATATATATATATATATATATATATATATATATATGCATAAACAATTCTAAAAGACTATACTATTGAAGGGATTAATAGTACACCCAGTCCTTCTATTTTATGCTCTAGGAAGGTATTGCAAATTACCAATTTTTTTGGTTTTGCATGTATGAATAAGGTGCCCGAATTCCAGTAGCTTTCTGTCAGTTGTGGAGAGTTTTAGTGAAATGTGTACTCACATTTAATTAGTGCTTGCTGATGAAATGGCATACAGCAGTTCCAAGATGCATATTTTTTTTGTCAACGACTAGAAGGACTTGGTCCATAAGGGCTTCCAACGATGAGCATCTCCGGTCACCACTCAATGGTATTACCTGAACACTGCACGGACTGTGGTAACAGTCTTACCGGTTATCGGTTATCCTACATGATCAACCGGGAAGTAATTTGCTGGGCTGGTTGGGTTATTCGACACCGTAATTGATTTCAATAGATCAAAGAAGATGCTTGGGATGGCACTCATTCCTCGTTACTGCGAATACAGCGACCAAATTGTAGAGGAATGGCTGGAGGCCAGAGAAAGTGTTTGGGAATAAAGTTACCGGAAGAATTACTCCTCAGTAAAACGACAGCACAGCAGATTCCGGATTCAGTTGATTTTTGCTTGGTATCTATGGCAGATTGCTGACCAGAAAATTAGCTTGTGACCGGGTGTGGTACTGTGATCGGAGCGGCAAGAAGAGGAGAGTAGATAATCACAAGAGACCTCGACAGCGATTCAGAAACCGACGAAACAAAGAGCGACAAGAGGAGAAGGTTTTTATAGCGGCCAAATTCAAATTTAAAGACTACTGCAGCCATGAAAAGAAAATTTTTGGATGAATACAGCCAGGTATCCCACGGGAAGCACCTTGACTGTCGTGGATGGAACGTCCAGCAGATACGAGGTAGCCAAGTATCAAGACAAGTGATTAGGAAGCCATTACTGAAGAAACGATACGCCTTTGCAGGAATCCCACATATATAGGTCTCAGAAACCACCACAAAATACGTATGCCAGCTTTAAATGGGGACGCGCTTGATGGGTCTATACCGGTGAGTGGTACAGTTCATAAGCTGTTTGAAACCACGTTTGCACTCAACTGGACGCTGCCGTCAAGTTTAATGTTTTATCCACTCGTATTTCTCCACTGGTGTCGGGCATTCGGATGACGTGCGTGAAAGTTCAGGAATAAGCCTAACCACATTAACGTACGCATTCGTGATGAATCGATTCGGTCTGAACCGACTCCTGTTCCACCAACTCCTTCGTACAACAGGAGTCCTACTAATGCACCAGTGAGAATTTAATGGATTGTTTGCTGGTAGCAGATAACGAAAGTAGTTTTCCGAGAAAGCATACGCTGAGGTCAGATGCGAATTTAACCAAAAAAATTGAACCATCATATGCCCGCTGTGGCAAAGGCTGTATTGTAACATATTGATAGACATCTAATCCGAAAATCCAATCAAATCAGTTCGTACTAGTGCTGGTGAAATAAGTAATGGGAAAATGTTCGGGAAGTTAATACGAGTTAAATCCATGTGGCTGATGAAAAAACGGACTGTGTGCAGTGAGAGCCATTGGAAATAAGAAGTGCCGTACTTTGGTCATGCCAGTGTGGACATGTTTTACAGTCCACAAAATATGCCTGTACAACCTAATGATCACGAAAAAAACTTACTTTCTGAGTCAGTATTCTCCCGCCACATGCCTCAAAACCCTGTGGTTGTATTCTGAAGGAGACAGTTCTGTCGATCAAATAAATCTGTACACTACACGAAAAACATCAATAAACATTTAAATTTTACTCCGTAGCTTGATTTTTCAAAACAATATACCATCCGTTTTTCCACATTTTCATCTACTCTCATTCAGCTTTGAGAAATTTAGGTTTTCAACAACACAAGGAGGATTGTGTTCTTAATTTATGACCGATTTTAACTTGATGCGCAATGTATTCCAAAGGAATTCTTCCTACTGAGAGGATGGCACGAAACTCCGTTAAGGTCACTGTGTTGTACCAACTTACTAATGAAGCTTGGAGGAACTCCAACTGTGCGATTCGCGTGCGATCATGTTTTGATACCACAAAAATGATTTTACTGCTCTCAGTACAAATATAACACATCAAACAGTTAGGCTTCTAACGTTATCAAACCAAAATTCGATTGGATAAATGTCGTTAGTGTTGGCAGGGGCCGGAAGAAACGTATGCGCCTATGGAGACGTCATAATAAGTGCCAATTGAGTTCCACGCAGGGCGTCTCTATCGATAACAATGGTGAACAATCTACTGTCCGAGCTGTGTGTGAAGGGTTTTAAGATGACCAGTTGGACTGCCTATGATCTGTTCGGCAAAGCACAAAGAAAGCCGTTGAACAAAATGGATAGAAAGCAAAATAACTGCAAAGATTCTGCTCTTTCGATGTGGGTGACTGCTGTGTTCAGCAAGTGCCCAGAGGGGCTCCATAATTGAGCACCTGGATATATGAAGGAGACACTTGTCTCAATAAATGATACACACAGTGCAGCACCGTGTGAGCAAAAGGCTAAATTTTGTGGGATCACCAGTGGAAACATCACAAATGAGAGATTCAGCTGGGTTCCAGGTGAGTCTCTCGCAAAACCGAATTTGTTTGCAAATGAGTGTATTTTGCTAGGAATGTTTAGGGGATAG
>SJOL01005295.1:218845-274995 GCA_004794785.1 Opisthorchis felineus
GTTTCTCTTTCCTAAATCAGATTGAGAATTTGTATGTGGTTGATTAATTAATAAATGGGATTTATAATAGATGTTTTTAAAAAGTGTAAGTGCACGCAAATTGCAATCTAAGCACGCATAAATTCATTTAACGGCACATCGCACGTTCTCCCGGTAAGTTATCAAAACAATCCTCTTGTGAGAATGCTCATCACCCCATGGCTTATGCGAGAACTGATGTTTAAGTGTTAAACTAATGGTGGGACTACTAATATCATCTTACTATCATCTCGTACGTAAACAGCGGAGTCGGGCAGGAATTTCCAAAATCTGAAAACAAGATCAGAAGACTACCACAGCAGAAGAGTTCCGGCCATCCCTAGTTTGAGCTCCATTCTTCAACTGGGAATAAGTAAGCTTCTACGGAATGTGATTATCGCCCATTCGTTTTACGTGACCTATCCAGTCTCGATGGTTATGCGTCAGAGCGCATTCGATCTCTCTTTCGAGGATTTCATGGTTTGAGATTTAATGTGAGTATTCAATTCGTAGTATCTTGCGCCATCACGAATACGTAATTTTTCGAATATCCCAGCCTATCGTCAGTATAGTGTTCAAGGTTTGATACCTCACGGTAGTTGAGGCAGTATCACAGCTGAATGCACTGCGACCCTGATGATTACGCGCGGCATCTGAATGCTTCAGACGCGCTTATACAGCCTACCAAAAGCAGTGCTTGCTTTGGCAACCCAGCGTTTGGTTCAGGGCTGTCTGTCAAGTTTGTGGACAAGGTGTTGATGAGGTAGTGGAAGTTTTCACAACGCGCTGCGTCGTTGCCATCAATTTGTACATAGGATGTCCGTTGTTGTAACCCTCGAAGGGTTGGAATACGGCAAGTGTTCTAAAAGCATCCGCACCCAAAACAAAGCGAAATGCTTTAGAAAATGCCGTGGCCACCTGCTGCATTTCTGCCCAAAAGCGTGTAAATAAAGCACAGTCATCCGCAAAAGGCAGCATACTGGTCGTTGCCTTGTGCAAATTCGCTTTGGGAATAAAAAGTTTTGATCCGAGGATATGATCTTCCACACGACACTGGATGGTTATACCATGTTTTACCCGCCATCTATGAAACCTTGTTTAGTCCACAAAGTTAGAGCCGAAAAGAAAATTCGCTGCACTACTGCTGATTTTGAACCAAGCATAGTTGGCTCCACAGGTACGTATTTTGGCCCTCGTGCTCGAGTGAAGTTATCTGATGTTAGTGACAGTTTTTGGGACAACCGTGCTTTACAAGAACGACTAATGGTGCCCAATTTTTTACCGAGTTAAAGAATTTGTTGAGGCATACGAACAGATTGTACACCGACTGTCTCCTACCCCCGTCTCTTTTTATTGCGGCTAAAGCGCTTAAATATAAGGTTGATCCTTTGGAAAAGAAATTGCTTTTCTTCTGAAATTTTTGAGTTCAATCACTTGTGTAGGATATATGCCGACCTTTTGCCTGCAGTGCAGAAAAGGGTGAAACCCCGATAGTTGACCTTCTACTTCCGACTTCTTCCTTTGCACAGCGGTACGGTTCTGTAGTTATTGAACTATTTTGAGATTTTTTAGTCTCTCAGATTGTAAACCGGTAAAATCTCCGTCTTTTAATATCGATCGGCCTAGGTTAATTATTTCGGGGAGCTCTTCTGTCTTGTTTCTCATATAACGCTGTTTGAATGTCAGCCTTTGTAGATGGGTTTAGAAGGTTCAACTTCACAGGGGCTTGAGACAACTTCCAAATCTAACCTAGATAGGATTTTGAGCAATGCACTCTCAAAGCATCCAGTTTTTTACAGGCATTCAGATTTCGATCGATAAAGTTCTCCCGGGCATACTGCATATTCGCCCATATATTTCTTCAATTCTTCAAATGATTCATCGTAAAATGGCTGATCTGCATACGATTGCATCTGTTGACACTTTTTAGCCCAACAGTCATTCTTCAGTTGGCTTGGGTAATTCAAAATTTGGCCTTGGAATGCAAAGCAACTTGAGTGCCAGAAACTCTGACGGTTATTGAAGCGTACTATTTTCCTCATCAATCATGCAAGCTTCAACCTCATGAAACCGAGTTGACGCCCTTCTTTCTTTGAAAATATTGGTCTTAATCGCAACCTTCCTAACACGTTACTTGATCCTGATCCATTGCTTTTTTGCGTATGTACGGCTGTCAAAGTGGACAGCCTGCAAGCGGTAGAATTCTCTATACTTGGTTGATCTAGCAGCTATATGATATTGAACCTGGTTGACAACAAATTTGTCACACGGCGATGAGGGCTATTCTTGCTTTTGGTTACACCAAAACGTGATCTTTGCCGCAACCAGCATCCGCGTACCACCTTTTTTATGAGGACTTTCCTGAGAGCCTTGGTTGCAAGTTGCGTTGATGTTACAGGGATTCAAGTAAGCCGTTCGTTTATGATATTATTCAACTAAACCTATACAAAAAGGCCGCCTTTCGTTTCACTTGGGAGGAAGTTCAGGATAGCGCAATACATCGGAAAAAACACATTGCTCAAAGGTTTACTGAAAACTCTTCGATAAACCACAAACTTATGCTCTGTTTGCACACCAATTGACCAAAACTCGAGTAGTGAGCCTACTCGATGAGCCCAAAAAGGGGTGAAATCAGTCGTGGTGTGTCAAAGTTTTTAGCAACCTTATGTGTAGTATGTTCCATTCGGACGGTGTGCTGCGGTTTCTCGAATATTGTCCCAGCCAGAACATGAAGCGGAATCTGTACAGCACTCAGATAAAGACTATCATAAAGGAGTGTTTCAGTTGGGATTCCGTTGGGTCTCCCGCCGAAACTAAATTTGTTTGCAAGCGCGGGTACTTCGCGAGCCTCAGCTAATTTTGGCTCAATTCTCTTCATGAGGACAATCTATAGGATGGACTGATTCGAGAGCACCACTAATTTTTTGTAGTGTTTGTCCTAGCCCAAGGACGAAACCATACCGCATGAACGTCTGACTAGTAATGCTGCTGCGCATAGCAGATGCTTTCCAAACCCCACCATATTATTGCTTTTTAAAACTTCCTTCCTTCCTTAACGTACTGACAATCAACGTTAACCATTAAGAGACAAAAGTTTGCGGTTTGTAGGGCCTGTCTTTTCTGTTACATTCATCTTCGAGGAATAGCAGTATAGATCCTGGTCTCCTCAAGGGAACATTTTCACTTTCCTTACACTCCTGTTGCAGCTAACCATTCAAATGTACCCCAGATCGCCCTGCAGTGAAGTTACTATTGTTTGTGAGGACTCCCTGCTATTAGTCTTCCTATGTGTGAAGGATCAACCCAGCGGAGTTAACATGATAGAGTTTCGCAGTCCAACACTTCTAAAAATAATATTGACATAAATTCCTTGAGTGTTTTATGAGTTAGTGAATATCAAGACGTAGTCACAAAAATACCCGGGTTCCATCAAAAAAAGGGTTGGAAATGTTTTTTTCGGTGCCGTCGGGGGAATGGGTTAGCAATTGGAGGCCAGGTAGTTGTCAAAACCTGAAACGCCGTTGACAGGTATAACTGCCAATAAACGTTATCTGGAAGTATATTCTGTTACTTCCATCTCCTGCGAACCTGTGAAGGAAATCATTAAATGACTAAGCCCTACAATCATGTTCGTAAGAATTAAGGGTGGGCATACTTTGACACAGTGCTGAAATTATTCAACCCACTATGAGCGCAAACTCCAGGTTTTTGTAGTGTATTTGATTTTTTCTTCATTTCAACTTGGACAGATGGATATCCCCTCCCTCCACTTAAACGACTGTCTCGAATTACACAAAAAAATAGTAACTGTAAATTTCACGGAAATCGGGCATGTAGTGGACACAGGTCTAACGGTGGCACAATTGCCACCCAAGTCACACTTTGGGGAACTTGAAAACTTACTTAAAAGATAAAAACTGCTTTCTTGGAAGCATTTTCCAGGTTGTCGGGGAATAATGAAATACTAAACGGTTATTATTTTTTTATACGATCGACATTATTTTTCTTTCTTTTTTCACAATTCTGGCTATTTAGTTAACGAAATCAACTTGAGGATGAAGCTAAACCAGGCGTACATTTTATTGGGTTTGATTTTGTTTCCAGTACAAATGCCAAGCATAGGAAGACGCCTCCTCATACTGAATCCTCAGGATAAATTCGAACTTTATGTTCTTGTAATATACTTGTCTGTGCCTGAACATGACTAACTTATGAGGTGGAACGAGTGAAGCGTAATCAAATCATAAAATTCAAACAGAAAACATCACTCTTTGACTAGCTTGTGGAGATGAAAAAACCAGTGAAGCTTGAAAAGATGTAATTCACGGTCACGCGTCTTTTTGCCCCGCCCTCAGTACAACCTGCTCCACCTCGCTCTTCTGCTTGCAGTATTGTTATGGCTACGGTTGGATCGTCCACCAACTCCCACAAGATCGATTTCGAAGCACGTGTGGCTACGACTGAGTAGGCACGATTAGGTTAGTGGAGACAATTCTTTGTTTGTTCATGTGCACATGTGCACGCAGTTGGAAACGAGCGAACGGTACTAGTGAAGAAAGAGGAATTACGAATATTCCCCTTCTGTTTTAAAAAAAAGATAATTACAAATTTCAAACAGATTAGTGACTAAAAAGCAATCGTAACAAAAAGGAACACAATATTATTCGTGCTTAGACTAAGGCAGACATGAAGCTCGTGGGAACAATAATGGATACATGCAACGACATGTCTGCTAAGTATAAACATGTGGTTTTATCTGTTCAATTTCCCAGGGGAGATTCATTTCGTGCTCTACCCCGTTTCAAAATTTTCAAAACTTGATTGAACAACTTACAATCTTGTAATATTCAGTGAGTATTCAGTGCTGATTTTGAGTATTCTTTCGGGCTTTTGCAAACAAAGCCAACCAAAAGGGAAGCTTCCCGAACGGCTAACACCATGTAGAGGATATTCAGAAAATACTGAAATTTGTAAACACAACTGTAAATGAAAACGTGCCTCGCCCTGTGGTAATCTTGCGGACATTCCTCCTACCAGAGGAATTTCACAAGAAGGCTGGTAATTTTTCAAGATATTTACTTGTCAAGCACAACAACGGCACTTCTGCCGTGTCGTGAATCTCATTTGGGCTTTCAAATGAGTCGCCGTTACTCCACTTCCCATATAGCCGGAACCGACAAGTTTTTGAGCATATAAATAGATTGCGCTTGGTGCGATCTCCTTACTTTTATCCAGCTGTTGCTTTGCTTCTCCTCCCTTTCTTTTTTATTGCAGTATCCGCCTTCAGATGAGGCCCATGATCAATAAGAAGTTATGCAATAAGGGGCTTTTCCATTGTGATCATTTTGGCAAAACAGTCTCCCGAAACACGAACAGGATATGTGTACTGATCTTCTTAATGGAAACACTGACAGTAGTGCTTGTAGATTAAACAAACAAACGAGTCCATTTTTGCATAAGAATGGCGAGTTTACCGCAGTTAACTTTGCTTCTTGATATTCGCAGTATAGTCTCCTTTGATTTGGATTTATCCATCATTTAGATAATTTACGGTTTGAAAGTCTCACACAGTTACAGTACGGATCATATTGTCAGGAGTTAGAAAGAAGGCTCAGCAGTGTAAAAGAACTTAGTGTTTACTCTTTCACGACAACTATTTTCAGTATCAACTTGCATCTTCCCTCATTTATGCCGATCCCGTTTGGTCCCGTTTACTCCATACTAGTTTGCAATAACCCAATGAACTTGTTAGTTACATGAATGCTAAATACACCGCATATGTTTACTCTACTCTCTCTACTCTCTACTCTCTCTCTCTTTACTCCATTCTTAGTTCATGAAATCTAACGGTTTGGGCCAGGAAGTAAAGTATCCCATAGGAAGGCAGTCCCGGAATTAAAAAGGGAAACACTTCTGATCAGCTGTGATAAAAAACACAAAAAGTTTAAAATGGTCGAGCCAGCCAATGATGTCGGTATATCAAGAGGAGTTTCGTTGACAATTGTAGGCACATTACCTTACGAATTTTTGAATCGCGTTTTGCTAGCGTTTATATGGGAACTCGAATAAAGCTCACCCAATACGAGTTTAGTACAACCACCCCGCTGTATGCATGCTGAACCAGTATACTCTACGGTATCTTGCTCTAATGAAGAACAAGGATGTTAGTGGTTCCACTCACCACTTTCAAAAGACAGAATAAAAGCCATATCCGGATTTCTCAAGAAGCGTGAACTGCTGCGGTGTCCATATCATATATCTCACTCTAACACACTAATAAAGGAACAACTTTGTTTTGATTTGACAACTGGGCTGACGCACTAGTTTCAAAACCATACAGTACATCATCTACAGGGATTTGGGTTGAAGGGCGTTCGAGAGACGTGCAAAAGATACTGGATTGCAATGAAGAAGAAGCACAGTAAGTCCAGGAGTTTTTATGCTCAATGTTTCTAATCTACACATGAACTAGCCGGTATCCGGTGTCGGGTATTGGGCCCTGCCATGATCTGTGATCAAAACTTCCGGATCAGAACATCAGACCTAGAAGTTGTGGAAGCATTAATTGCGTGGAAGAATTCGGTTGAGATAAAGTAGCTTTGGTCCGAAGTGTCAACTTAACTTGCGAAATGAGCAATACTGACTAGTTACCAAGAATAGAATATGTATATCTTGGCCTCAGCATGCTTAATACTGCGACTCTTTGCGGCAAATAGACAGACTGGTAGGTACATAAACAGATTGATGCAGTGCATTATGACTTGTAAAATCCATTTCAGGCTTTTCTTCCTACTCTTGAAGAAGTTGGATTGGCCAACCCGATTTTTACCCCACAGATTAAACCTGTACAACTAATCTGCAAGGTAAATCGGCAACGATCCCAAAATTGAGTTGATGGATAGTATAAAATACGAGTGGAGGCACTCAGTATGTATGGTATATATACACTCAATGAGTAGAAAGCTAGGAAATTTACGAAGGTTTAGATGTGAAAACAATAAAACATATAATCGGAACCTCCATCTATGACACAATACCATCGGATGGCCCTGAAAGTTGTCCGGTCAATTTTTGACTTCTGGTGTTTTTACTTCAGACGATTAGGTAGTGATCACCATTGATTTGTTCGCTCGGCCGCGCATTATGTTTGCACACGTTCCAGTACTGGTCAAGGTGACATCAGCAGTACATTGTCATCGGACTTGATTTGTTGTTATGCCCATATATAGGCTGGGCCTAACTTTGTTTTCTATTGATGTCTGAATATTTCTAATGGTTTATTGATCCACATGCCTCCTACAGGCACTGCAGTAAATATTCGACAGGGCAGGCTGGAAGACAACTCTCCACGCCGGCAATGACAAGCCGTTATCCATTATTTCCACACTAATAGATGAATAAAAATAGAATGTAAACATACTTCCACCGCTTGATTAAAATTAATCCAATTCCAACCTCAAAGAGTGAAGTAACGGTTAGAAACATTGGTGGTCTCATATGTCTGCCGCCGAATGCAAATACAGCATTCCGTTTGGTCGAAGTGTAAAATCTGATCAAACCGTGACGTTGGCCGCTCAGGATGCCGACATGTACTCACTTTTTGCAGAAGCTTCAGAATGCCTCCGAGATATTTTGTATGGGTAGCCATGTTCAGGAAGTAATTTTGGGAGCTCTCGAAATTAGTTCGTCTTGAAAGGGGCAGTCTGCTCTAATGACAGCACTTCAAGATTTAGTAAGCAAAGATTATCTACCACATGGTTTCGAGACTTGGCCAGTTTTGGCGGAGGATCTGAGATATCTTCATCTATTTGACAACCGACGTCCCAGAGCTGTGACTAGATTCGACTGGTACCAATGAATTCAAAATGGTTTGATCTGGAGACGAGTTCCAGGTGGGTATCCAGTAATGTAACCTAATTTGGCTGAGCCCTATGTTACGCATGCCATGTTACCATCTGCCGAGGCGGATGCTGTTTTCCTGTGCCTAGTTCTTAGTGACGAAAACCTAGAGAGAGAGGTTAACATTGTAGGAGGGGTTGAAAGAGCCTACGAAAAGTTTGGGTGCTATTGATGTTGTTATAAATAGAATATTAAGCGAATAGCCATTGAATCGTGCACCAAGTAATGCTATGTATGAATGAATGACACTATTACATCCCTTGTATCATTAGATTCGTTTCTTTCGCTCTAATGCTTCATAGTAGGCCACCTTCTCAAACAGTTATTATAATATCCAGCTTTCAAACGGCTGACTGTCGCGTTATCGGATAAATATTGTATAAACCACTAGACTCGGATAATCAAGTCCAGAATAGCTAACTGTTGACCCGCAATACTCGAGAGTTCGTTGGAACTCCTGTACAGCCCAGTAGTTGTTTTGCCATTCTGGGAGCTCATTAGGTGGGTCCATTCCCTAGACCTTCATGAACCTCATTTTTTCGTTATAAACTACGCCAGGTTAATTTGTAAGCGAGTGTTTATCATAGTATACGTACGATTCAAGCGATCAATATGTTTGATAGAGGTTTGGTGACCGAGCCTACCTCAAGAAACGTGTAAACAAAAGCGAGCTCCCCAGCTTTTCCATAAATTTCATGGGCAACACCGAAACATTTTTCACTATCTCGAATATCGTCCCAGCTGAAATATAAGATAGCCTTCATGCTGCACATTCAGGTGAAGAATATTATAAACTAACGGTCCGAATGAGTTCAGCTGTTTTTCACCTCTACATCAAGTTAAGTTGCCAATAAGTTTTTATTGCAACTCCAGTCTCTTGAGTTTACGTAGGCGTGAGGGTAATAGACCAGTGCCCCGATCTGAAATTAAATGACTTTGACTTCGAAAAAAGAAAGTAACTTATTTGATGTCTAGTATTGTGCTTTGAAAATTCCTCAGTCAACGAATTCCAGCCGTTTTTGACCTTTTACTCGAAAGGTTGAGTAGGAAAGGTGATGGAAAGACCACTACTCATCAGAACGTTCCTTAGCAAGAGGGGTATGAGTAAGCCGGCATAAATAACATCCATGCTAACTGATTTATTCTGATCATACCAGGTCAGGAATAAATGAACTTACAACCTGTTGATCTAACTTCACGAGATACTGATTTTGGTGACAGTGATGTAGTCTACGTTTTCAGTCCCCTTAGACAGTCTTCTTAAGGTTTTTACTACAATCAGGTGAAAACCTGGATAATCGAGATCTGCTTGGGTCAACCATTTTAGAGTTGCAACTTTTTATGTTTGCTGAATTTTGTGTAAGTTAGCTGAATCTGACTGTACGCCTATATGTTCTTAATACGTGTCCAATAATCCTCAAAGGATTTCATTTTCATTCCCTAAGCTTACTCTAAGTGTCATGGAATATTGACACTAAAAACTGCTTATGTGTGCTTTCACTGATCCTTTTCATTTTATATATGTTAATCGGTTTACCAAGATATGGGTCTGTTTGACTGCACAAAATCGAGTCAAAAATCCGCTATAATGTCATGGTATTTCAGGCGGTTGCGCTACCGACTTACTAACGATAAGGAAAGGCCTAAAATATTGTAGCGGCATACTACGCAACCGTTACAACCAAGTTCCCTTTCAAGCCAAGACAAGTCGGCCGGATTAAGGTAAATTAGGGTTTTTTTGTTGAATGAGAACGGGTTTCCCAGGTTCAACATTTAAACAGATTGATTTAAGTGAGAGGAATAGCTGCCTCTATGTTCGAAAGCAGTCACGTTGCATACTGCACAAATTTGGACGTAATTGATGAGTCATTATCATTTGGTCATGAGACAGGAGAGCCACGTTTGAGCTTCTAATTGTTGTTCACAAATCACCCTTGACCTTCAGAGTGCATAATCGAAAGTGAGCTCGTCAAACGCTCGCGAAAGTAAGTATGAACTGATCAGGCCGGTCATCACTCTTATCACAGACATAAAGCTGAAACTGTTTTGGGACTTACAAACATCAAAATCGCTGAATGAACAAAACACAGAATTTATTCACTTTATGCTTCTCCTTTTAGATCCTGGGAAAATTTAAATACCAAACACTTCAGGTCGTACAAAGCTTAGCCGTAGGCAAAGTAATTGAGAGCCATCACAGTAGTAACATGGCGGTTTGATGTTTTTCAAGGGTCACTTGATCTGTTTCCTGAACTTGGTACTAGGGTACCATGCTAAGTACTAAGGTGGTGAACGTTTCAGCGCCATACGAGGAGACATCGTCGCTGAACCTTGAGTAGGTAGTCCCTTCAGGTCCATTTGCACTTATATAGCTTCTTAAGAGTAGTTGATATCTCTAACTTGATTGGCCGTTCGCAGTTTTGCCTTCACGTATTTTGATTGGTCAGTTTAGAATCCGTGCTAACACTCGCATTTGGTAGCATCGTTTCAGTAGCTCCGTTCCTCTGTTCCTCCTGGGCCGTCTGTTTTTGCTGTATCTTTCGGTTCGGTTATCTGAAGAGTCATTTGAACGCCTCCTATATTTATTAGTTTTCTTTCCTTCAGTGGACAGGTCTATTCCCAAATTCGGGAGTCTGACTGGTTGATATAGCGCTTTTTGTCTTGCACAAATTCTCCTTCATTCCCGGCCAAGGGCTGTCGAAAAGTTTTCAGCAACCCACAATAATGCCTGTGTGTGATAATGCACAGCACCAACGTCTGTTCAAATGTTCAGATATTCGCATCGAAATCTTAAATGTCGATCACTGTTTGTGTTCACTGGTTTCAAACAAAAGATTGTCCAGCTTTTATTGGATATACCCAGTTCACTTGAAATCCACCTGGTTTTCCTTACTGGGGTGCTAACTTAAGCGTTTCCGCAAGTATTTCTTCCTCTCAATATCTCGTATTCCAAATGGGATATCAACATGTTTGGTTATGAATTTGTAACATATGATGTGCAGTCCCTGCTGTTCAAGTTCCGTCCATATCCACAAAGGTTTGCCTAGGCATTTAGCTATCCTGTTTAGCCCGAATCATGCTATTTACGGTTTCAAACTTGTACGTTTTTGTTCACCACTCGCTAGGAAAATGCACCTTAAAAGCCCCGTAAGTCCTTCACGAACTCAGTCGTTTGCCGCTACGGTAGTTAACACAGATATTCAATACATACCTGACTTTGCCTTCGATCCTAACCTCCAAAACATGGCTACGACTCGAAATGTTCGCTCAGATTTCACACAACACGATGAGTGGATGAGGGTTTTCACAAACCGTTTCATTCAAACTGATGATTAATTTAGCGTAGTACAATAACAGCTGCGGTAATGGTTAGGATTTATTCATCTCAATTTACCCATGCCTGCTGTGCAAGACGGAAAAAATACTCGTCTTCCTGGTAAAACCTCATCAGTGTACAAGATTAGAATGTGTTCTGAGGTGTGTATCGTGCACAGCGAGTGCACTATGTGCATGTGTTGTAAATGGAAATTGTTGACGATAATGTTAGCATAGAATATTTCACGTCTATACCTTTGAAAGGCTCATGAATATTCAATTTATCAGAGTTATGTCCATACACAAATCGTCTTTTGAACTTTCTGTAGGGTAAAAGATGTGGCTATGGGCTTTCCAGCTGCTTGAATGATGCCACTAAGGGGTCCGATCCCGAATATTCTTCCCACAATCTTGTGCATCTGGGCATGTATTTCCACACAGCGGCCGCTCGCACCGCAAACATTCATTGAGTCAGCACACCTTTTTTACTGAAACCGAAACGTAGTAGCGGAAGATCGATGCTTGTTTTTTTCGTTATCTACTACTGGAGAATATCGTCTATTTCATCATTTTTGTGCTCTAATTAGACAGCCTTGCTTGGCTTCACGATTTGTGTTTGAGACTCTTGAAAATGCATCATGAAAACAACATCCAAACGATAGATTCAGTTGGGTCGCTCGTGAAAATCGAACTGATATGCAAAATGAGCGTAGTTGTCGAATTTATTTATTTGTTTTACACTGATCTGAAGTCAAACTATCTAAATACTTTCCAAAGAAAGGCCGATTTCACAAATGCAGGTTACCCTTGCGCTTTAACACTTGCTGTCCGACAAATATTTTAATTGCATCAAAAGACAATTCTGGTTCGAATGGAATGACACATTTTGCCTTACTCAGTGATGTGAGTCCAACGCATTCAAACGTCCGGTCCAATTGTACAATACCACCTCATTTGAGCCGTTAACTTCTGACTGCACAAGTAGCGTGACTGTTATCTGAGCTATGCTTTTATTTTGTTATTTATAGCGGGAATATGCACAAACAAATAATAAGCTCGGAGCATCAAACCATGCCTTCCTTTAGGAAGTCGTCCTTTTGAATTGCATAAAAACCCGGAATTGATGCGCATATATATATATATATATATATATAATTGGATATCTCTTCCTGTAATTGAAACCAGTCTATGCTGAGAAACCGAAAAACACGGTGTGGCTGCTTTCTCCTCATCGGGAATCATCAGCAGCGCGCATTTCACGAAATTTCAAGGAGCATCAAGCCCGCTGCCTCCCGGTTATTAGTCTGAACAGTTAACCATTCGGCCATGAGCTGCCAAGTGTTCATACTACTAGCCAGGAGGTGGCAGGTTTGAGACCCTCTGGAGTTTTGTGAGATGCGTACCGCTAGTGATTCCTAATAAGGATGAAAGAGCTGCACAGTTATTCCCCATTTTTCACTATAGATTGGCTTAATTTAAGAATGAAGTGCCCATTGGATTTTCTAAATCTGCGCACACAGCCAGCAATACATATAATGCATAAAAGTGACTGCCTGAATAAGGGATTATTCGGCTATCATACAAAACTAGGTATAAAGTCGGTCCTCTAAGTGGAGGCCTCCCAAAAATGATATATTCTAGCATGATCTGTTGGGAAGGACCCTTATATGAATATGTGTAAACGCAACCGCATCCATATACTCACGCATGTGTGCTGTAGAATGTGGCATGGGACAAAATTGGAATATTATTCCCCAACTCATCGAGTACTATCACCACTCATACTATTAGGAATAAATGTTTTCTGAAGACATCTGACCTGTAAAATCTGTGCTCCTCAACTTGCTCCAGGTTGTTTGGAGTGCATTTCATGTGAACTTATGAGAAGCGTCCCTCGTCGGGAAGCAAAAATGTGATCGAATGCTGCTACCACTGAGCAGAACACCCACGGCTACACATCAGAAGATTAGTTGGGTGGTCAGTTTAAACAACGGCAAAAGTTACTTTCGGCTAGACAGCAAAGTCTACCTGATTGTTGTTGTTCCTACTCTACATACAAACACGCAGGCATCAGGTATGCTTGTAGAACGACAAAAACAACTGCTTTTCACGCCATCCGTCAGACAACACAACCTGTCGTTTAAATAGATCTGTCAATCATACTGACCTTGTCCAAGTCGTTTGTAACGGCGCCTAAACTTCCAGCTCAACCCCTATTCCTGGGTCGTCACAACTCGCCAACACCTGCTCCCTCTCCACACCACCACCACCACAATTTTCCTGAAGAGGATTGCACGCTGTCTCTTCCCCTACATGGTTCCTTCACTTGTCTACACCAAGTCAACCCAAAACATCGTTAAAAGAAGAGCGTTGCGTGTTCCCAACAAAGTTTATGTATGTGTGTATTTGCGTGAACAGTTTCAAGCGAAAACAAACCAGAAAGTCGCACCAACAACTCGCGACGATTTCACCTAGTTCGGTCCTCTCCTAGTCGACCATCTGGTAACTTACCCCACCCTCTGCTCAGGACACCCAGGTCCCAACTGTGCTTGCCTATGTTGTAAACATCACCACCCTGTGGTTCACGTGTCACAAGCAAGTGATCTTCATAAATAGATAAAATAGTAAACGAGTTGTTAATTTGGACCAGTCAGGGTGAAAGTGATTAAAGTAGCAGCCAAACTATGGGCAAGGCCCGATCAATATGGACTAATTAACTAGTGAAACAATCACAGAAGTGCATCTGACTACCTTCTGAAAGTGGCTGCCACGTAATTATCCTACCAGTGCAACTCTATCTGTACGTATTCGTTGTTTTGATGCCTTGCACAATTTCCTCAAGTGAAAGTAGACAGAAGTGAATACCCTGAACGGTCTGACCAGGTATGTGGTCTGTAACTGTTGTTGTCTTAGCAGTGGGACCTTACTGATGGTACGCAATATTTTTGCTAACGAGGTGACGTGCGAACGAACCGGTAGACATGCGGTTGTTTTGGTCGTACCTATTGACAGTTTAGCTGGAGAAAGCATAAAGGCATTAAGTAACAGTTGATAAGGCTGAGCTTCAAATCCACTACTGGCCTTTTTTATTGATTGGTGTAGAAAAACTGTAAGCCACTAAACCCTCAGGAGCAGCAGACGCAAAATGGGACGATTTCATAGCTGAATGATAACTAGCTGATGTTATTTTGGCGTCTGACTGATTTACTTTCACTTTTGTGGGGTAAGAATTCAAAAATCAATTTGTAAGCACAGATTCATTAATTATATACCTGTGGAAGAGTATATCACTATCATATGTGGATATACTGAAACCTTCACCCCATAGTTGGAGCAAGCCTATTTGGAATCGCGAATATTCCGATGCTTTAAATGTCCCAACTGGTTCAGAGTTGCTCCTTTAGTTCCGCCTGGTGTTGGATTGTGCAGTGTTTAAACGGAGTTCAAACCATCTTAATCGGGACTCAACAGAGAGCTTAACACAGAACATTATAAGGGAAACAGTTGGGAATCATCATCGATAGGCATTCGCCTAAACGGAACCGAATTTTTAATAATACTCAATCGGAATGCGGAGCCACAAGCATAATTAGTTGTTTAAATCGGAAGGGCATATTCAAACTCTTAAGTATAGGAGATTTAAGGTTGTAAGACGAAGTTCGCTGCGGTAGCATTAAGGACGGGGCAGTTAACGCAAATGCAGGCCATCATGAAACATTTTAAAGTCAAAAATCATCCGGTCAGATGGAACATCAACTTTAAAAGTAAGATAAGCACAAAAAATGACCAAAGATTGTAGACAGTGAAACTCCCAAAGCGTCAAATTGTTTAAAATAGCAACAACTGCAAACGTTTGATTCACTGTATCCAGCTTAATTAATTCCGGGATCCAACTAGCCTCATCCAGTGGATCTCTTGCTTTTATGTCACCACTGTTTTACCTCTCTATGCCTGATGTCACCTAGCCCAATCTAGCAGGAATAAAGGGAACAGGAAAATTAGTACAGTTGGAATAAAAAACTCTAACTAAAGTGCTGATTCCAAATTAGCTGAAGTAATACTCATCTTGATACAGATCACTCTTCTGGACTACACCACGAAATCAGCAGTGCTCACGACTTATTGTGCGATCCATCAGAGATTTGACCAAACACACGACAAGCGAACCATTCAGTAGAGGCCAGTCCCTCGAAATCACTGTGTCTAAAGTACAGCCAGTAAGGTGGCACGGGTACCAGGATTATGCTTATTTAATTGTATCAGCACCGAGTTTGAAAATATCCACTGAGGTTTGATATTAAGAGAAACGCGTCCGTTGCGCTAAGTATGATTGTGGAAAACATTTTGCTGTTTCGACATTTCGGAATAGCAACCATGAATTTTCAAACGACCAACGTACTTATATGAGTTCCTAATAGAAAATCCAGAGTTATTTACGTTTCTAATGATAACTTGTGAACCCATCAGACACAATCGACTAATGTTTGCTGGATTTCATTCCCAGAAGAAAATGCAATCTTACAGGTCTCGTAGAGGTCCATCCTGAGTGAGCATATCTCAGAACCTGGGAGTTAATATTCGTTTGTTCAGTGAAATGGATTTAACATGAAATTCGATCAAAAAGCATTGATTCTGCATTTAGTACACAGAAAAACAACACTTATCTAGGGCAAATGAATCAAAACGCATGTCCACGGGACCAGAGGCCCGTAATTAGTCATCGGGTTTAGGTTATGTTGTTTACATTCAAGAAAAACCTCGCAGGTATAACGTAACAAACAAGGCTGCATGTGGACTGGTTCTTGTACGGTGTTGCGGTGACGAATATTTGAATGGCTCGTTGATTAATTATCAATATCATTTGACGACGTACTCACTAAAACTCTTCAGTAGTGTACACCCATCAAGTACGAAACAGCATCTCTGTTTGCGAGGCCTCTCTCCTACAGGGATTAATCCACATGACCAATAGGAACTAGTCCTTAGCCCAGTAAACATGATTAGGCGTAAACACATAGGAATTAACCGCATCCGTTTCCAAGGGAGCAAGGTGCAACTGTACCTCATGCAAACAACGTTATAGTCATATCATCTTCATAAGTATGTTCATGTCACACAAATTTATTCCTTCCAGAAATCCTATAGATTCAGTAAGTTTTAAAAACGCCCCTTCAAGTAGTTTCACAACCCTAATATTCTATCTGTTGCGCAGGTTACCAAGTAAATGATCTTTCTAAGTGCACTACCTGTATTCATTTCATTAACTAAGTGCACCGGCAAATACTTCATTCATTTGAACACGGATCCCGACTAAGCATGTGATAACGGAGTTTGAGAGTTACAAGCCATATACCACTCGGCTTCTTAACTCGCAAGAAATTGTAGTGTTCCTGAAGTAAGTACGGAGGAATCTATTAATGGGTCTTCTTACTAATACTTCTCCATTTACCCTCGCGCACGGTAACCATGTCTGCATTCTACCAGTCTTTATCTTTCTGAAGACAGTGCACATCTTCGTTAACGCGGCAGTAAATTATGGATCTGCGCTTAGGACTCGGCAACGGTTTGCAGTGCTCCGCATGGACGAACTATCTGGCTTCGTGCGAATAGCATTTCTGGAAGACACTAGCCCCCTGACAGTGCAGTTTTCTTCTGTACTGCTATTGTCGAAATTTTATAGAAACATAACGTCCGAAAGGTAGGCCATAGTCCTATTAGGTAAGTAAACATGAGGCCAGCTGGAAAATAACGTCCTTATTCTAGACAAAACATCCGATTCAGCCGGATTCGGTCAATTTATCAGTCAAAACTAATTTATTTTGCAAATGAGTGTACTTTGCGACGCTTTTGTTCCTCTGTTAATTTACCCGCTTTTAACCACACCGCCCACCCTGTGCGATATAAACTTCACATTCAAACATTTCCTTTGTAGTTTTCTTAGATGTGACCAAATGTCACTATGCTTGGTCTGCTACCAAGGTGATAGGTTAGCCGTCACGTGATGATCTTATCCTATCTCCAGATGCCCCCAGGCCGACAAGACTGTTAATTGTATTCCATACTGGTGTCATTTAACCCATGTGGGCCAATTGAGAAAGCAGTTGGTAACCTCACGTGGAACCGGCTCGGGTAGTTCAGTAGACAACATATTGGATTTGGTCTTCCGGATTAGAGTAAATGTTTGCCATTTGACTGATGGCGTGGTTATCGAATTCCTCTACGTGATGCTACTTCGGAATCAGTTCCCTACCAAATGAATTACTGGATGTACTCAGGACAAATATGAGAGCAAATAGTTTTTTCCACTTAGTCGTCCCTTTCTGCTCAGGTTCACCGCATTACCCATCCGTTAATCCAGTTCGCATCATCCACCAGATGCTCAAATAATTTGTTTGGCTAAAAGCCTGAAAAGCACATCGAATTTTCCATTTTCATGGTGATTTGGTGTCGGTACGTTTTTGATAAACTTAGTGAGACCTTGTAGTTTAAACACTACAGTGCAAGTTATAGAACCTATAGTGCAAAGTTGTTTACATTTATAATTCTTAATATCATAAAAGTATCGGCCGTTTGGTTCATCTTACCAAGCTAATTTTTCATCAGGTTTTGTGGACTGAGTCTCACCAATTTAATAGCATCCCACAAGGGAGTTGCAGAATTGCAACTTCCGCGACTTGACAAAAAATAATCATCATTCTCTAATGGGTTGGCAAGGAATGTGCCCCTGTCTCCCATTGGAAACCTGGTCACAGTAAAGTTTGGTGTACCACCTATTTTGAAAATGCTTACCAAGGTTCTCAAATCAATTATTTCAATACACTGTAGGTTTGACGCTCTCATCTTAAGTCCTACTATAATCTTCTCCCCTATGAACTGCCCATGAATGTACACCCAAAAATTCAATGAAGTTTCACACCTACAATGTAGTTAACGTGCTCAACAATTTTGGCTTGAATGACGCTAAAGCCAGGTGGGCCAACATAAAGGATTACATTATGGAACTTCAAGTTTATTGTTAAAAATTCACGCTTGATTCGGTCAGGATACCACACCTGGACTTTCTGTCCTAACTCGCCATGAGTCTAACACAATGTCATACAGACATGGTGTGGGAATAGAAATCAACACCACCCGTACTGAAAACAACCGTATGCAGCACTCAGCACAATGAGTCTTCTGCTCGCATCGTCATCAGTTCTAGCTGACGTGTCCTCCACATCAGCGCATGCACCGAAATTGACTCATCGCGAACATCTGTTCACAAAGCGCTTTGTCACGAGACATAGGTCAACATTTATCCTACGTGGGGTGGATGAGAAATTATTTGTTTATAGAATCCAGGACTTCAGGGTCAAGCCTCCAAAGACAAGAATGTGGAAATAAAAGGGCAAATATTTCATTTCTTTCGAGGTTGAATAGCATTAGTTTAGTATATGATGCTTGTAATATAAAATTTCCAATAACAGACAACATTTTAATGCGGTCATGCGGGTAACTAATGGATATTCATAAAAACTCACTAATTACCCTCTGTTTTCGGAGGCAAATGAAGCGCAAATTGAGGCCTTCATTACAAAAACAAAACAGCTTAACCTTGAGGGACTGCTGTTATTACTTTGAGTAATAATATGCAAGTAATAAAACTAAACGGGACTGACTGATTTCCAAGCCACTGTCTCAGACCTTAAGGTTATATGTCGCTCCAAACCAGAAAACTGTGGTCCACTCCAACAGCGGATGAAATGGATTATCTTGATTCTCGTTTTCAATTTCTTAACATGGAATGTTTCGATGACTGACAGAAGTCGCCTTTGTTTTTGGTAATATTTCGGGGTTTGTGATTCAGATGAATTTAATGCTATTCAGCAGGAACAGTAATGTATGTAATAACACCATTACTTATTAAAACATCAAAACAAATAAAGTTGTTTAGAAGCTAGTAGCATCTTCAGAACGCTAGTGTGTCAATTCTCTCTTAACACTGAATCAACGCAACCACAGATACGATATGCGAGCCGATTTCTAAATTCTGTCAGCTATAAGAGTTACACTTTCCCAATTTCTTATCCATGTATTTTTCCAGGAACATTTGATTTCACTCCGACGTGTCTGACAATTTTGACATTCTCGAGCTTTATTCACAATGGATACCAGCGCCGTCATTTATGAGTGGCAAAATTAACCAATACGTGAATATTATCCCTAGCGAAGGGCGTTTCTTGCTATCTACGATTACTTTCCATGATAATTGTTTGTGCGAAGGAAATATCAGAACCTTAGTACTTCTGTTCAATTGTTATACCTTCTAAAAACAATTTTGGGCCCGCTTGAAAGCTTTCATTCTATATTGCTTTCTATATGAGATGGGAAATAAGGATGGACTTTCAGTCCACCGCAAATCTGATGTCAGAAAAGTCCAAAGTATAAAAGCTGACAGGGATTGAGGTTATCTAAGCAAAACAATAATTAAGAAATATGTCGTCCCTCAACATGTCACAGAGCCACTGATAACCAAACGGAGATCCGCCATTTCCCGTTTGTGTGGGATGATCTAGTAAACGCCTCACCAGAGTTGAACGCATGGGCACAAACCTATGCTCTCCTATCACCAAACAGTATCTGGTATTTTGTAGAAAGCTGGGTGGTACAACGTGATAGTTCTGTATGAATGTGTTACATTTAGACATAGGTAGTGATTGCAATCCTAAATGATTGCCATCGGTGACCTACACGCAGTTAGACAACTCCTTCCGTTCGTAAATTCAGTTCAATGTGGTACTTCTGACAAAACTCGCTGTGGGTATTTCGTCAGTCTAAACTCCAGAAAACAGAAGTCGAGGCATTTTACAATTTTCGTCTTATCTCCTTAAAATGAATTAAAAGGAACTTTTTGTGTCGGTTCAATATTTTTAAAGACGAATAAATTATTGTTTAGCAAAAACGCACGTATGTTCTGTTTTTGTTGCTGACAAAATAAACTTTGGCTTGTACTCTCGCTGTAGGTGTTTTTCTACGGGAAACAGGTTGCTTTGATGACGTATCACGGTAGCTCACACGTTTCAACTTTCCCCCATACGGAACCGTTCCATTGCGGCAGATGAGAATTGTCAACACAGTATTCTTGGTAAACAACTCCAGGTGGGAACTCGTCTGAGTGGCATTTAAAGAAGTACCTATAACACCTTTGAAAATAAACACAATGTGCAGGTAAGTAGATGTACAGAGTGCGAGAGTTAGCTGCCACATTTATGGTCATTTTTGTCAAGAAGGTGGGATTGTTAATACCCTGCCTGAAATAAATACCTGGCACGTGAGAATGTCTTCATCAAATTCGAGCCATAAAATGAGAGAACACAAATGAGTGTCGGATCCGTCCAGCCCGATGACTTAGCATGGAAAATTATGTGAATACATATTAGCATCGAAATCATCAACATCGTCACTGTCAGCATCATCGGCGCCAGCAAAACATGTCATAGCAACAACATATACAACCTGTCTGTGAGCTGTATGATGGACGTAGCGGATAGGAATATGTCCATTATATAGGTGGATTTTTCATCCCGACCACGGAGATTATTAGGATGGTAGAAGAAGTAGAAGACAGATAAATCTCTATTTCGACCAAGCAAAAAAGCTTCTCTTACTGTTGGAGTACCTTTTCAACTGGTTTGACTAATGCGCACATTTGTTTCGTCCGATAATTTTGTCCTTTGACCTCCTGCTCCCAGCCGTGTCACTATTAACCTGGTCAGGTTGTCATACATGGTTAGAAGTGCCATGTCGTAAATGCTTTCGAAATAATGAGATGACGTTGTCATCCGTTAGACGAAACACCCATTGATACAAACTGGTGCTTCAACGGATAAGAACCGCAATCAGAACTGCTTTGTACAACATGTCCGTCAGCTGATTATTGTGCATCTTTTGGTTGGCGTGAAATGACACTTTCAAAACTTGCGCAAATCAGTCCGAACTGCATACTTCGCTTTCGTCACAGAATGGTCACTTGTCGGTAATTTCTAGGAGCAGAATCAGGTCCGTAGAACGAAACGCCATCATCGAAAAACAAGCTCCTAATAGCTCCGAATAAACGGAGAGAGCCAGCTTGGAACTGCTGACCAGATGAGTGCAATAATTGTTCCTCTACTATAGAAAGCCACGTAAACATGGAACATAATGTCTCAGATACACTTCTGGATGATGGATTGCGCTACACGACTTCG
This sequence comes from Opisthorchis felineus, assembly GCA_004794785.1. Taxonomy (NCBI): domain Eukaryota; kingdom Metazoa; phylum Platyhelminthes; class Trematoda; order Opisthorchiida; family Opisthorchiidae; genus Opisthorchis; species Opisthorchis felineus. The sequence goes on from SJOL01005295.1 coordinate 240,304, forward strand.
ATGAAACTGGTGACAGGCTTATAGGAATAGCACTTGGGGATTGAGACGGGGTGTGCTGAGAAAACACAGGATGGCAGAACCAAAAATAAATGATACCCCCAGGGTGTTGCGCTGCAAAGTTTTCATCTATATGTCTCTAATCGCTAACGCTCCGATTGTTTGCTTCGTTAAATTAATGGAGCATGTTTGACTGGCCCTTCTTTCTCTCTTTTACAACAGTCACAACCTTCAGTTTTGAGTCGTGGTTTGTGGATCAAACCAAACCCCGGCATCTTGCCCGCTGTTGTCTAGGCTAAGGTAGGCTGGCAGTATCTCAGCTCTCGTGCTGATTCGATTGGGTTGACAGCTAGGCTCCGAAAGGGTTTTACAGCTGAGTGATTTCATATTTTCTATTGCTTACGTTTACTTTCTAACAATATCCTGCTGGCATATTGTCTAGATTAGCACATCCGTCTTGCACCTGAACGTTTTTATTATGACTCTCAAATTTCGTCTGAAATCGTGACGTATTCTCTTTTTTTTATTACTCACCTGTTACTTTGACAAGCTGTTTTGATGGGACTCCGGTTTGTATTGGCTACGAGCCGTTTAAACTGCCCCAACGTTATTTGGGTATCCTCCCAATAAGTCAAGTGTGGCCATTGTTCACCGGGAATGGCGTAGACAATACAAAATCCACCCATGGTCCCCTTTCGATCGGTCGGTGCCTGTGGGGTCTGGTAGGATTGACTTGTACAGAGCTGTTGCCCGGACAAAAACCTGGGTGGTGTCCTGCCAAATGGTTTCAAAAAGTTTAAGGGGTAATAAATTCAAAGGAAATCAGAACGGCCTCACATGAGTAATTTAGTGTCATACTTCTGTCGGTCGCCTATATGCTCTTGGATACGTCTACTTTTTTTACCTCTTCATGTGAGAAAAAGTGCAGAATATCATAACACAATCAACAACCTAAACAAAACTGTGAAGTACCGCCTTTGAGCCCAGCTCTCAAAAAAAATATATTTTCGAGTCGGGGCGCTGTGATTCTGGGGGTCAAAAACAACATGGGAGGAGCCCTGCTTAAAGAATTTCTCAGCAGTTCCTTCGTTTTAGGCATTCCTATATGATGAGAGTAAACCTAGATAATTTCCTAGTCACTCAGAATTCATTGTAAAAGTAGGATAATTGCGTCGGCTGGTCTGGGACCGCATAATTTTGAATTTTAGTGCGTAAACTTCTCGTGACAACTTGAACATAATTTCACGGCAGTGGAGACAATCCTGGTAACCCGTCTTGGGCTTAGCGGGGAGAGTTTATGGTTTCATTTGTTGTAGCCTGTCTGGATGAGCCCATACAATAAAGCCCTGTGATAGTTTCATTATGACATACTTTCCTGTGGCTACGGTAGATAGGTGAACACTGTGGAGCATTTTGATGCAATTCTGAATAAATAAAGGTGTCCATCATAAGAGACTCTCTCCAGAAGGGTCTACTCCGGGAAAGCCTATGTCATTATATAAGCTAGTCTGCAATCTACAAAAAGCCAGCCCAGCTGCAAAGAGATGTGAGCTACCTCGGGAGGATGCTTACTGATTTATTTGTGCTCTCCCATTAAAAAAGTGGCCACGGTCTATTCAGATCACGTGTGAAGTCAGCTATTTCCAATAATGACTTACATTTTTATTACCGAAGGTCCGCCAGTTCAAACCATGAGTCATAAAACAAACTTGAACTGAAAGACCCAACAGTTATTCTAAAATTAGAGCAATTTAAGAGCGATGCCTTATAAATGGCTTATACTGAGTTGAGTGCTTTATGCCGAAGAAATCATATCGGACACACTATAGAAAAGTATGCTGGTAAAATTGTGGGAAGGAATTACAAAATGACTTACTTAAAGAATGATCTAGTGTTCTTGTTGTCATTTCGATTGCTCACCGTGTGAGACTGTGTTAGGTTGGGAGTAGATGAACTGTGCTTCAGCTGTGGTGTGTTCGTGTGCATATCTGCGCGGTAAAACACATCAAGGTTAATCTTATCAATTTATTTAGTTGTTGATTTTAAAACACGTTTCCTGTGGTCCGTTACGTCGGTCACAGTTTTAAAAAACATTTGTTTGTAACAGTATTATGCATCTTCAAAGTTAATATGGCTGTATTTTGATGGACGTACTACGATTTGATAGTAACCGGCCAAATGACTACGTTAAGTCTGAAAACAGTATAATATCCAATAGATGTGCATTACGATGTAGAATTTCGGGTTCTAACAATCTTTAGATCACACAAGATTACGAAATTACATGCGGATGTTGCTTCTGAATTTACCGCGAGACTTTGTTTGACTAGTTGTAAAGATCCACTTTTTGAGTAAATAATATGGACGGCAACCACCCCGTAGTCCAAGTAGCCCCATAAATTAACCTATCTAGATGACCCATCTTTTTGGGTGAGAAAGTTTTTGTTATGAAGTAACCACTTGAATTGATTTAAGCACATCCAATCAATGTCGACAACCCTGATCTCATGCAGTTGCACGATTTGTGCAGGTGCTAACGTAACAAATCGATAATGCAATATATTCGTGAACCTATTATGTTAAGCGTACGAAGAGAAAATTGCCCGGCAATTGAATTGCTACAGCATCAGGTTAAGCCTACTTAAACAACGTCCCCGTTCTTGCAAGCTGGTTCGGTCCAGATGAATTTGGGTGGTAATATTACCACTTTTCGCAAAATCCCGTCGACTTAACATTATTTCAAGCACTGGAAGAGCTCACTGGACATCGCTGCTGATAACTCGATGGATGCCGGAATCGTAAAAGAATACTTTGAAAGGACTCAGCCAATATCAGGCGAAGTTTCGTCTTCATATTCTTCTGAGAATACCGAGGTAAGGACGCCTCTTCTATTACCAGACAACAGCCATTTAATACGTTGCAAGCTCCTGCAGGAAGATGAAGAAAGATAGAAACTTGAGCATGATAATTTAGTGGCATGGAACTCACTGTTAACTTAATGCCCCTCAATAAGCATCTGTAGTTTCACAACCCTAAGGCAACTACAATCCAGAAGGCTGTCACGGCTACTTCGGAAATGTTAGATTGTGATGAGTAGCCTTTTGTGAAGCCATTTTTTCTTCGGGGCTTAGCCTGTCGAACCTACGGTAAAACAGGCTGTAAGAAATCACATCGCCCTTTGTAGTTGGGCCAACAGAAAAGGCGACTCTTACCAACCAGTCGCTTTCATGTTGTGCCCAGAAATGCATCACGCAAGGCACATAAGCTAAAGTAGTATATGACGGTCAGGATCAGTGACCACGCCGCCATTTTATAACCGTATATAACAATCGTTCGATTTTCTGCTCCTGATATTAACAGGAATATCAGCGGTCATTATCTGCTATTTCGTAAAAATTCCACTTACCCTCTAATGTATATGTTCGACTCTAACCCTCTTATATTGTTCCATGTTCACTGGACTGCCTGTAGTGCAACAATTTGAAACGGTTTCCCGTTTATCAAGATATGTTTGAATTTCAACGAAAAGACAAACGGGGTATTATTAAGTGGTTGTTTTCCGTACGCCTTCCTCTTTTCCAGGAACTGCCAAAAAACATTTCCACTAAGCCAACCTTTCCTTAATTCGCCTTCTGCGTACAAATTACAGCTGAACAAGACGTCAACAAGGAAGTAAATTAAAAGACTAGAACTTCCTGAGTATGGACAAAGGTGTATACAATGCGATAAACGGAGCGTAAACCCCCTAATCCCCAACTCCTCAAAAGACTGCGGTGCCAAATGAGCTATTGAGGACACTTACTCACGTCTCAGATGCGCATGTAAGTCCATTATCCGTAGTTAGACATGTCCTCCTACAAACCCAATGCTTAAGGTCCCCTAGTGAACTTCAAGTGCAAATTGCGTAATCGGCAAGACCTTTGCGTCAAACATGCGTTCAAAAAACATTAGTTTGGACTCAACGTTGATATTTGAACAGGCTTAAATATTGACCCAAATACACAGAATGCAAACAACAACTCAGAGGTTTTAGGTGGGACCCGAATCTTTGGCATTTCGCTTGCCGTCCAAGGACTTTGCCGCTTTGTCTGCATTTTATGTAAAGATTTAAAACAATCGGACCCTAGTACATCAAGCATAAGTTCAAAAATACATGGTGGTCGATCTCAATAAACCAAATGAAACCGTTGGCGATATACAGTCATTTACATATTAGGCTGATTTTAACGAGAGACTCAGCTTAGTCGCAACTGAACCTCCTTGTTTTCGGTTTATTCGAGTGAATTTCACTTGGTTTCTGAGACAGCGTAGCATATTTTCTTGACGGAACATACCACTCATAAGTTTGCTAAAAATGTTGACAACTCACGCGGTCTTTTTGAGACCCATCAGGCAGATGCAATCCACAAGTATTTTTACCTAATGTCCCACGTGAACAAAAAATCGTAAGCAGCTGGAAAAATACAGTTGTTTGCAAACTAAGTTGCTACGATACGTCTAGAATGTATACTGCGATATTTCGTATTTCATACCAACTGAAATGTAAGACAGACTTTGTGCGTCACATTCATGAGAAAGAGGTTCAGCTCGGATTCAATTAAACCTATTGGTGACAACAACTCATTCTGCAAATCAGTGTATCTTGCAAAATGCGTACAATTTGGTGTTCAAGCGGAATGTGAGGCTGACGGAACCTCGGGGAGTGTGCCTAAATAATGATTTCCGAGAAAGGAAAACCGGCTTATGGGCTATCGAAGAGTTTTCAGCAACCTCATGAGTTGCGTTAAGTAAATAAACTAATTTTCAAGCACTACTTGGGTTCATTTGTGTACTAAAATATAGCTGGTTAAGAGGCTTTTCTTTCGAAAGATTATTCATCTTTGTTACAGCCTTAATTGATTGTATCTGTGCACGTTTCTATGTATTGTACTACCGGCGCTAATACTTTCCATACAGATATGCATTACAATGCTTTGGTTGCACCCTTAGCGCAAAGATGACCAGCAACAGAGCACCGTTTGTCAAACTATGCGCTGATACGTTACATTCAATAAAAAACCTAATCCGTAGTTTTACGCAATGTCTTTTTGTTGCGTCGTGGTCGTGAGTGTCTCTTTGCGCTAAACCGTCTGTCTCTGCAAATGGATATTCACAAACTTTTTCCTTGATGTAAGGTCAACGTGATCAATCTGTTTTACTTCGCGAAAATTCGTTTTATGAATATGTTAAATTTCGATGCATACCTGACTCTTAAAGATAAACAGAGCGCCACAAAGATGTTTGCCCACCAAATATGTAGGTTACACTGTTCATCAAACATTTGAATGTTTCGCCCTTTTTGCACTGACTGGATTCAAGCAGTCGGAGTTAGTGCGGCCATGGGCTGGGCACTCACTCCAACAGTGCTTAATTTTTGGTTACTCTTTGTCGCCTATGAAAAATGTATCACGTTTCCCCCGCTTATTTAAAGCATACAAAGGTTTCTTAAAAATTGGCTAGTTTATCCACTAGTATTTTGGCAGTTGTATACAGTGAAGACAAAGGGAATCGTTTGATAGAATAATTGTGTTCATCCATTAGTTCACTGAACTGTTTATCCCATATTTCGTCCCAAGACATTTGGTCAACTATCTCATGACTTCTGGTCAACGCACTTTCAAAAGTACTCAAAATTTGTTACACGAAACAGGTATTTCGAAGCAAGAAATCAGACTCCACTCATCATCTACATTTTAAAATTTTTTATGTCAACAGTCGGACCTACCTCTATATCCTTTGTACTGGGGATTTGATGATCTTTGATGTCCATCCAAATGTAGGCATCCTTTGTGAAGACAAAAAGATGACGACGAGGAAGAAGAATACGAACTGCGCTTGCTTTGATGCTTCATATTTAGATCCCTGCAAACGGGACGATAGATTGGGAAGACTAAAACAATCACTTTGGTAAGCTTTCAATGAGATATGACGATGCTATTGAGAATGACCCCTTCGGGGATGTCAATTACACCACAGACTGAGCATTTTAACCATGGTATGCAAAGGTAGATATCGCTGCATAATTTGGTAGATATTTTCCGGTTTAACTTGCACACAAGACTTTGTTTGCAAATCCCAGCTTTGTAAGTTTACAGAAATTTGACACTGAAAAATCCCTCGCTATGATCGAAACTGTTGAGCAGCAAGTTCAACCTGAGAGGGAAGACTTGCCTCAAACTGAAGAAGCGTGACCCAGCATAAAAACTCCTTAAAAAGATTATTTTCTCTGTTTATGTTATCGCTGATACAAGCCCGATGTTTTTAAGAGCGGGGAACTCAGAAAATGGACCCTTGCAAACAATTAGCAAGGATAATTTTTGTTAATTCTTCCATCTTCCGTTGTAGTGAACAACAATTTACGACACAGGTTTAACTTATCATTGCTTTAGTGTGGCAAAGGCTGCAGACTAATTTTCCATTAAAGACTCTTTGTTGATGTACTTTGTCATTGTGTAGATATCAGCATATTACACGAAGGACCGTGAAGTGGCCACTTACGTGCAACGAAAATCTAATATGTTAACCCAAAACATTCCCCTTGGCATATTTTCAGATCAGCAACTATTTAATGTGCATTCAAAAGATGTTTGGACTTGCTGGCAGTTTAGTTACAAAAGCAGAGAAACACACCGCAAAGACAACCTTCGAAAGCGATTTACGCCCATGCTGATCATTCTCCTGGAAACGTTCCTTCACTAAAACACTTTTAAGTTATCAGAAAAACCAATTAGCGGAGAATATTTAGCCTCATAGACCAGTTCGACTTAGATTGGTCCTCAAAAGTCGAACACACTTTTCGAGGAGTAACGTTTCTGTAGAGTTCCACCACGGATGAATGGGTTTCCAAAGAGCAATCTCCTTTTTTGTTACACCCAAGTGTCGCTTCAGAAGTTAGCCCTTCTTTCAACAAAATGTTTACAGTAACAACAAACAGTCATTTATTCATCAAAATTCAAATGAGACTTTAGACTCAAGTGATCCTTGAAGTTCAAATTGCTAATCTACTAGGGAAAAACCATTGAAGCACATCTCAAGCAAGAGAATTAGCTTTCTTTTGTCGACAATATTAACGCTAGACTAGATTGGCATCTTTGTCCGCTGTTGCTAACTTCTAGGTAGTTCTCAAGCTGTATACCCAACGGATAAGGGACAGTGTTGTGCGCCACGCTATTCAGGTCATCCTTTGGATAACGGAGTGGAAAGTGTGTATAATCTAAGTACTGTGGCTCTGTAAAATAGCCAAACTTACAAATCTTGTCTGAGTTCCGAAACAAGAGCTTTCGCTGGATGGCATGCTTGTTGGTCCAGCGAAGAAATATAGAACGGCTGTTGATGTTTTGTTTCATTGTGCGCAAGAAGGTGTTTGTCAAATGCTGACAGATTAAAATGGGCTTGGCAGCAATGATAGTGGTAGTGGTAATAATGGTGGTGATGATGATGATGATGATGGTGACACTGACGATGATGACATTCGCCACAGTGTATCTGGCATGTCGTGGTCGGTCTCTTTGATACCGGAGGAGCCGCAAAGTGTCCTGACTGAATCCAGCTTGTGGGTCGGAGAGGTGGATTCCATGACTTTTCGCAACAATGCACATGTTTTATGCCATTTTCCGTCAACAGATCCATCCTTTCTTGAGCTTTTTCCAAGTCGTAATTATTAGGTAAACACCCTGAAGCTAAAGCAAAGTGGAAAAAAAGCATTTTTGCCCAGTTACATTCTTGCATATAAAAGGAAAAGCGGAGATATTCTCTGTGGTAAGTTCAGTATGGTATGGAAATTTACTAAGAGCATCATGCATTGGAACCGTCGAGTTTCAGGCCTTCATTGATAGCGCAGGTGCAACTGGGGCCAGGAGAAGTCCTTATCTTTCTAAAATATTCGGAATCTGACCCAAGGAAGCTTTGACCGAATTAATATTGTTTTTCGATCACGGGGTCATGCAACCCTTTTTTCATTCCATCCCACAACGTTTAGCAGAAGATGTTTGCAACAGCTGGTAGCAGAGTCCAAAATACAAATTTGCGCGGAATTTTTAAATCCCACCCACGTTAAACTCCGCGCTTTCTGTAGACTGTTTCAAACAGTGAACATAACCATGTTGTAAAATGTCAACGTGGCACGTTGATGTGCTATTTTATTTTTGTCTTTTGTACGGCTCCTGTCAGTAATAAACGTGTAGCTCGGAGGAAATAATAATCTTTCCGACGCTTAAACATCCCGTTTGAGAATTCACCATTCAAAGAGCCAGTAAACACATCAGTAAGTCATATGAATTCCGTGATTTAGGAATAAGTGGTGCTATATCCCGTCCGAATCCAAGTTAATCACACTGTTTATCAACCGCCCCTGGCCGGAAGGTTTAGGCTCCAGCTACTAGCCGGGAGGTTGCGAGTTCGAATCTCCATAACGTTTCTTGAGGTGTCATTGTTGATGCCTTCTAATGTGAATAAAACGGATGTACATTCCCCATCGGTGTTTCGACACAGGTTGACCTCATTTACAGTATGAAATCTCTATTGGGGAACTTCAGGTTCACTGCAGGTTACTCAGCCGTTAAAGCCCAAGAAGAATTAACTGGTGGGCGAACTCGTCAAACGAGATAAGTGAGCTCAGGTTCACACTCTTCACTTAGTTGGTTTGGTTTCAATGGGACACCAGTGACTTGACTACTGGTCGTATATAGCAATGGACGATATTATTTAAACCAACAGAAATATGATAATGAAATTAATATAGCACTTACAAATGCAATATGTTTACCTACATGAATATACTGGAAGAACTTCCAGTAGGAAGTTTAGTTGCGCGTGCATATTTGTTGAAATTGGTACGACTATTAAAACCAGAAGAGATAAAGCCGAACGAGAATGCGTTCATTTCATGGAGAAGGAAGGTTAATCCAAGAAAATGTTTCCATAAGCCAGTATAAAACAGATCCCACGAAGAAACACACGTAATTAACTTCCAGCTCTTCTGAATGCGATAGAATTTGTGCCACAGATGATGTCAAACCAGTCACTGCATTACCTTTTACTAACAAATCAGAGGTAAGCACTACTGACTGAGTACTTTGACGTGTTACTGTGTGCGGTGCGGCGCATGTTCAGTCAGGTTTGAGATGTATACAAATATGGTTAAACTAACGACCCGAAACAAAACAAAGTGGGCGCTTTCTCTAAAATGCCACTTGTATTTTGGGCCGAAAAACTACGCTATAAAGAGGTTGCACCGTTATAAGAAACCCAGACTTTCTAGTAAACGGGAGATATGGTTTGAGGAAACAGCACCTCCCGAGATACATGAATGCTGTAGACGCGCCTGTCTTAATTTGACTCGTCTATCCAGCCCGTAGTAGATCAAAATTACTTCGTCCAAACACCATCGGCAACATTAGTCCGGTAGGTTTATCATTTACAGCCCACTTTTGAATGGAAAGCATCCCTGTTAGAAATATGGAATTCTTTTTCACTTGCTTAAGTAAACCTTATAACCGATCTTTTGGAGCGCGGTCAAAATTGCCAAGCGAAATACTTGGGGTTGATACTACGGTTCCCTCTCGTTTGCACCGGAGCCATACTAGGTCAGTGGTTCTAAACTGTTGACGCATATTTACTACTTTAAATCCTCTTATGTTGGTTTGTGACACGAAAGCCAACTAGATGCCCCATAAGCAAACTATTTGTGCAGCTTGGCATCATTAAGAAGACAGTGCGCTCCATCAGGCAAAATAAAATTTTAACTTACTGATGACTTAAATATCAGGTTTTATCATCGGTTTTATAAGACAACTCTAATGAGTCATTTCGCGGACCGGAAAATCATATTACTGAACACAGGGCGATTGATCTTTAAGAGAGTATTTCTGTCACACGCAGCATGATCCATCTGGCTACCCGCTTTCGCTCTACTCACTCAGCGCACGAAAGCACTTGTCATCCAAAGGACATCGGATTTGGGTGGAAACAAAATGGGACGTAATCCAGCCAGCTGGGGTGGCATCACTCAGAACACAATCCTATTTCTACTGGAAAAAGATGAAAAGATGAAAACGGCGGAGTAAAGAAAGTGGTACTTGTTCAAACCGAGCAGTGTGGTTGGATTATTTCTGATTATGTCCTTGATTAAAAGCACTCGGGAAGGGCCATCTACCGGATCCAACTGGTCAAAATCAGAAGAATTGATCGAAAAACCTTTATAAATTACGACCGTTTGATTACGTGCTTGACACCCAGCGCAGTTTGTGTCCCTCTGGACCGAAAGAATTGGCGAACGCACTTATTCGACATCCACTAGATCATCAACCGTCTTCTCGAATTCGCTTACCAAAAGCAGACGGCGCTAGCATCATTAAGAGTATCACAGTTAATACTGTAATGAACGGATCGTACTACATGTTGTCTGAAAGTACCATTAGAAAATGTATGCTGTGAGCAGAAGAAGCTTGATTTGGAGAATCGTAATAGCCATAGAGCTTATTCTAAAGAGCATAACTTATTTCCACTGCGGAGAAGGCACTGTGAACCGTTGGGAATTGACAATAACATTTTTACCATGATGCAAGTTAATTGTTCGTTTTTGATGCAACTCTGATTACGTTTTACAGCCCACTCGTTCTTGTACGTCTTCAGAATGACTTGCATTTATGTAGAAGCGTTGTGAAAAAGTAATTGTCATACAGAAAGAATAGGAACATCCTTAAAAATGAAGTAGAATATCCACTAAATCAGTAAAGGAAAATTAATGCACAGCTCTTTGATCGACCAAAAACCCCATCGGAAGGCAAATTTTGAAGCGCACAAACTGTTCGTATTGCAATGCATGTTGAGCCAATACGCCTTGTTACCAAAGAAAAATCCATTTATGTCTCCCGGGTCCTATCATGAACTATATTGTCCAATGGATCTTCTTCGAGATCAGTCGGTTGAAAAACTCCAGTTTGTACTCACTTAAACATGAGTTACCTGATACCTCAAGAGTTTGATATTTTGTGCCAGCATGCGATACGAGATCAGAAAGCCTGTAGCAACCTCAATAGGGCAGCTTGGAATACCCCAATATAATCCAGGCTATATTAACCCAGCGCAGAATCCCAAAAAGCATCCGCGCGAGGAATAATTTTCGGAATCCTTCAAAAACGATCCTTCTGTGAGAAGTACCTTACCAATATGTGAAAACTCCTCACGGATAAAATATCATCGTGATGTAATTATACGCGCAACTTTTGTAGCTTAGGTTGCATTGTAGATGGCCGCTAATTTGCTCACCGAACTGGGCACGTCACTACCCAACACACAGCGTGGCGCTACAAGAGGACTCACCAATGATGTCTTGCTTATTGCTGGTTCAGTGGTTCAGTTCAAAGGACAAACATCCACAAATGTGTATTTGACCTTGCGTGAAAAATGAATGTCAGATGCCATACAAATCTGGTGCATATACATGAAAGATAAGTTTGTCCTGTGGCCAGTACTCACCACATTCCTTTTTCCCACACACATTCTAAAATAACACATCCACTACACATTCTGACTGTTTTCTTGAACATCGGCTTGAAAAATCCAGCAAACCAAACGGGCTGTAGCACAAAATCAGACAACCTATAGTTAACCAATATGTTGCCCAATGATTCTTGTTTTATGCCTGCTTGTATCGTGTACCTTCGACTAAACTTCTAAAAAGTCCTTTCGCTCAAAGTTACCTTTCAAGTCCATTTTACATTGCAAGTTGTTTGATGGCCTAAGATCAAGATGTGGAGTATATCCATTGGGATATCTCCCAACCTGATGGATAGGCAGGACTTCCTCAGGGCTCCTTTCTCGTATCCGACGTTCTTGTCCTTCCAATCGATCTTCAGCCATCATACATCTAGCTCGTTTGCGCCAAACACGGGAAAGATGATGATCCAATATTGACTCTGCTCTAATTGGCTGGCTTAATTCTTCCCGAGCAGTTTGCGCAAACAAGGTTTGGGCCCATGAAAAGGAGGCGAATGAGGAATGTAGCTGAAAGAACGGATAAGATGGAAGAAACTTGACTCAGAAACAAACCACGACCCATTCTATTTATTTAAATATCCCTAGTAAAGGTATTTTCACAGGGGTCAAAGAACTGTGTTGTAGTTTTTGGTTGGGAAGATAGATATGATTATCTTAAACGATTTTATCAAACGAATTTTTTTTACCGGTGCTGAGGGTTTATAAACTGATACTTGCGTACATCCAAATAAAAAAACTAAGGCGCATCTGGACAGATAAAAACGACTTTAAACCGGTTTTTTGCTCTTAAGCAGGAATAAGGCAAACTTCAATCGAGTGTATCATGAAACGGTCGTCAGGAACGGTTTTTGAGGCTCCAGGAGCAGATCCTGGGTGCTTTTGTCAAAAAATAATATTCTCCCTGCCAGAATTGTGCCAAACATTTCTTAAAGCTGAGGAATCATTTACGAATTTTGCTGATTTTATGTGTCAACATTCCTCAGATAGTTTCACAATGACAGCGTGTTAACGAATAAAATGACTTTCTGTAAAGATCGAATGCGAAGCTAAAATGCTCATAAAAAAATATAAAGAAACACCTGTTTCCATTTAGTCTTCCTCAGATAGACGTCGTAGTGTACTAGCGAGACATGTAGTTTTGCTCACTGACACCCGTCGGACCTTTATTTTAGTTATCCAAAGCGACATGGTAACGTTGTGAAACTTTACTTGATTATATCACTAACTTATTTTGTACGTCAGTCGAGAGAATCGGTAGAGCTTTTTGTGAGCTTAAAGGGAAAAAATGCACCCGTACTGCGAAACATACAAATTACTATGGGCAAAATACACCCATTTAGAAATTAAATTGATGTTAGCAAAGAAATCAGCTGAATCTCTCGTTTGTGGTACATGAAGAGTGGACCAAAAGAGAGAATCCGCTCAGTCACGCGATACCAACAGTATTATTTGCAACACAGTGTACCTCGCCACCTGCGTAGAATTTGGTGTTCAAGCAGAACTTACTGTAAATGTGAACTCAGTGGCTACGCTTATTTGAAGAACCTCAGGAAAGGCTTGGCCGTTAGTGAGCTATGAAAGAGTTTTTAGTGTCCTTTGAGTGGTGTGTAATGTCGACAAAACACACTTTATTAAAATTTGTGCTGCTAGACTCGAAAATAAATTAAATTGGCTACCCACATCTACGTGGTGTTGACCGACTTTCTGTCTCAAACATGGTTTTGTAACGAGAGCCGTGAGGGATACTTGTCCCACGTCTTTAAGTTTAAACATACATTACTTATTGCAATTACGTCAGCACCACCATCTGCTTAAAAAAATATACGTTTAAGGATTTTGGCTAAGTAAATACAAAACAGCTTGAAGTCGATAATCCTTCAATTTTGTCATCGATTGCGGTGCCCGCGGTTGCCACACCATAAGAACTCTATTGAAGTAGTGAATTAACAGGGGTAAATAGTTCCCAGAATTTTTTTGCATACACCTGCATTTGAGTCAAATTAATCCGTGAAAACTCTGTGCCAGCTACTTGAAAATTATAATGGCTTGTTAATTTTGGCGAAACTGCTTACTTTTTCTATACAGATCATTCCACTACTTATGTGGTAAAGACAAACAACTGGCCCCACTATACTAACCAAACTACTGGTTAGCAAACTAGTTCCATTTTTAGTCATTAAGGCTAAATTAGCCATAGTGAATATAATCTTAAGCCCAGGCAGTAACAAGTACAATCTGATCTTACAAATCAGTCCTGTTTCAACAGATTATCAAGTGAATGAACAAACCGAAAATATTTTTTCGTCAGACTTCGGAATTCAGATGGTTCAGATTTGGTTACTGCCTGCGAAAGTTTTCGGGCATGTAGGTATTATAAAAATTGAAATTTATCTACTTCAAAACAACAGTTTCTTTTCTAGGCAATAAGAATTTGTATTTAAGCATATATCCTGTTCTCATGCTGAGTTTTCTGGAAAAAAACACTGAAAGGAACAAGTTACATGATGACCAGAACAAGCACAGTCTGGTGACATGCTTATTTATGCCGGCTGCTGGTGTGATGTGCCAAAGACATACCGGAACCTGTACTACACTCGGTGACTGTTGATACTCCGCTACCTGTCGTTTCGCGATCATTATCAACTTACATCAAATGCCGCGCTCCGCGTTGCTTCAAGTTGCTCCTCCAATGCACCGTCTGCAACAGTTTCACTATTTTTGTTGGACGCCTGTTCTGTTTGTACTTCTTTGGGGACCTCTTCCACCGAAAGTTTTCCAACTCCTGTTTGTATATTCACTTCATCTGGTGACCAGTCAAAAGCTGATAGTTCTTCCCAGCTATTTGGTGAGCCTTCTGCTATATTTTTGATCACCACAGAAGGTGATTCGGTGGAGCTTTTAAGTGATCGCGGTGGATGTACGTCAGAGACTGGATTGACAGCACCACACCACTGCGGGTCTAGTTCGTCGGTAGGTGAATGTGACAAATTTGAATCAGCTCCATGTGTACTGATGCCAGACACTGGGTCAGATGTTCTGTCATTGCACTCGGGGTTTTCACTGAAATGATGAAAATGCTCATGGTTCATACGGTAAACTACGCTGGTTAAAAGTATTTGTGGAGGAAGATGCCCAAGTACAAGTTTCCAACAGTATTGTGCTCAAGGTCTTGCAGCTAAAACTTTGATTGAACATAGATTATAATATGGTTTGGTGTTCCTAAGGACAGGGAATGTCAAAGCTTTCTGTGGCGAGCTGATCAACAGACCAATGAAACTCAACGCTAAGACCAACTATGCGTTTTCACTAGTCAGGAACAAACAGTGACGCAGCTGGCGGTGCTATCCACAGGATGTCAGTTCTTTCACAGCTGGAAAAAGTTCGTCCTCTTTGACCGTCAAAAGAATAAGGCGGGAAACATGAGTGATGCTACCGTAACAAACAAAAACCAGAAAAATGTGTCCCGAAAATGTGTGACACCCAAAGTAAGATTGAGAAGATCTTAAAAAATTAGTTCGGCATGTTCGTATTATCATTAGCTCTGATGTCGTGGCATTTTCAGACAGGAAGTGTTTCTCTCTCTCATAGTACGCCTAGTGGCAAATTGTGATCAAAGATAGTCAAAATGCTGTGCATTCCAAATTATCGAACCAATTACAAATTCGCAGTATTCCAGGGTTCATCTGAAAGTTTTTCATACAACTTAAATAGGACCGGTTGAAATCGTTTGACATTATTGGTAATCTGGGTACACCAGAGCTGAACCGGCTTTGGGATTAACGGAATCGCATACAAACAAGGCCAGTAGGAGCTTTGTAGAAATAGTTATAAAGGCTCAGCGTGGGCAGGGAGTCAAAACAGTTTGAGAAGACAGACGCGACTAGTTGAACATAGTTGTTGCTATGGTATTGAGGATTAGTGATTGACGCATAGAACATGTACGGTTAAACGAGGCTAACAGTACAAATGTGGGGACCCTCAACCCAATTGAGTTGTACAAGCGATACAAAAATAGCACGTCAAACGAAAGATGTCAAAAAATGTCAGTTTTTAACAAAGGTGCTGATGCTAGTAAACTAGAGGTGTGTGTGACAAGATCCAGCTGAAGTCTTGCTGGCTAGAAAGATTGCCTTTTTGAAAATGCCTTCAGTGAAGGTGAGCTCTCTTTTCTCCTCTAACTTTCTCTAGTTGCTGGGCTATCGGATAAACTTGTGCATCCGTTTTGAAGGAAGTGGAACAAATACAACGACGAGATGTCGCACGTGTTGTATGATTGACAAGCTCACCGTCTCTCGGATAAGGTTCAATTTTCGACAATCCCAGCGACACGAGTCTTGATAATACAAACAAAGGTTATCTATGAATATTCTCACTATTTGTTTCTGATTAAATCTAGAAAGGTTTGTCCATGTTCCTATGGCACATCGAGTTTTACTAAACAGAAATTCCAAATAATTTTTCGATCCAGGTGGAAAGTGAATTTAAACAAATTCTTCAAATGAAGTTCCGGTTTGCCCGAGAAATTGTCTGTTAGTGGTAACACGCAGACACACACAACATTAAAAACTTACAGTATAAGTATTTCCTGCTTATTGCCCGGATAACTAACTCAACCTAAAACTTACACGTGGCTCTGTTCTCAGGTGTACTAGCTTATATGATTATCCTTCAAAGCAGAGTCTTTTAAATTTGGACACTCTGGAAGTAGAAGATCCGAATAAACGAGGGGTAATATGCCTCCTAAGAACGGTATTTTTCAGGAACAAAATCCCGAAGTAAACCAAATGAGGTTATATTTAGTGATGTAACTTGCGGATAAAATTTGTCAGGATACATTTTCAGGTTGTCCGTAACACGGATGGCCAGGTCTTAGTATGCTCACTTTTGGTACAAGCTAACGTGAGGCTGTAGCCCGAGGTGGAATGAACAGCACTCCCCAATCAGCTGAACTCAACTAGTTCTCACGTAATCTGTATCTCGTGGTCGAGCCAAATTGCCCAAACATCAACCGACTCCTCAACCTGCTTACCTGGCAACCAAAAGATATCCGCCTGCAATATCTAGGCTTTGTTCACGGAACCACAACAATATTTTGACTTTCACAACCAACTGTGATGGCGTACTATAGGGCTGGGCATTTTCTTATCTTTGCTGAAGTACTGAAATACAATGAGTCATCGCGCTGAACCACCTCCTCGTTGTGCCGACCGGGTAGTCTGGACCTCAGTCTGGGTGAGCTAGGAGTTCAACAACTTCAGACAAGGCCAACCATCTTGTTTGGTTTCAACGTGCTGGTTACTCTCGACAGTGTATAACACAATTCATCTGGCGCCTCTGCACCAGTTCCAACCAGTAGACATAAGGGACTAGTAGGGCTCATGCATGAGGACTGTGGTAGCCCAACTGGCCTGCGCTGGTTGTTTCCGTCTGTTTCCGACAAAGATTAACCTCAGTCAACACCACCGACGCGCATACCCCCCTTCCCAGCATAATGCGAATGAGCTTGGCCGAGTCAAATATTCCGGTGCCCGCTGGTCCCAGCAATAGTCACGATCTCACTTGCTCCTGGCTGACAAGATATATCCGTCCTGTGACGCACAAACCGTGCTATTCGTGAGATTGGAATGATGTTTTCCGGGTCAGTCGGCTATCATTATCAAAACCAATTTATGTGTACCTAACTGGTAAGCACACCTAGATGAATCCTCATTTAGTGGCCCGGACCAAACCATCGGTCAAACAGCTCTACATTTATCAGACTGTGAAGACTATGGCGACTGGCTCAAACAAACCGTGGATTGTGTCATACCACTCTTGAAATCCCATTCTAACAGTTCGCTCACTAGAGCTGACCTTCTGATATTTGCCCGAAATGCTGCAGTCTGGCATCGTGATACCGAAGCAAGTACTGTCGATTCTGTACCTCCTGCCTCCACACACTTGGAAACCTGTCTCCCGACGCCGTCGTCAGCAGGCCTCTCGTGTGCCGGTCAACCGAAATCAGATCTGCTCAGCCAATTACGCTGCCATCTAGATCATATATCACCAAAGACGGAAAGATGCAGCATGTGCTGCGCTCGATGGGTGGTGAAAGGAACCATACAAAGGAAATTGTGGCCTATCTCTGGACACCGAGCAGTATTGGAAACGGTTGCTGTTTGCTCCAAAACACGTGGATAGCCGACCAAGCCGTGCAGTGCCGCAGTATGATTGCAGTTTGATCGAACCAATTTCAGGTTAAGAAGTCGGTTCTACGATCCGTTTAAAGGGTGATTAGTCCCCAGGTCTGGAAGAGCTCACGCCCAGGATGCTTCGTTGCTTCAGTGTCAAAGCCCTCCACTAGGTATTGCAACGTACTCTTATTATCTCGTGGCTGCTAACCACATTTATGTCGTGCTCGTATTACTCTATTTCCGAAGGTCCCAAATCCGACTTTGCCGAGACCGATCGTCTTGTCATCCATTCTTGTTCGTGCACTCATAAAGTGCTTGTTGATCACTGGAGCCGTAGATTGCAACGACGGTTTACGTTTCTACATCGAGACGATTGTTTGAAATCTTCATCGCTTTGCAACCCCTCAGCAACTGCTTCTAACCTCGGTCTGGCGTTTGTTGATGTATTAAAAGCGTGCAATCCGGTTTCACATGATACAATTGTCATATATGCTGAGGCGTTTGAAGCACCGTCGACACAGTTCGACACATTGCACATCCCTGTGAAAATACTGTAGCATTTCTCCCCATTTCCGATGTTCACTACCACAGAGGTGTGAGGTGGGGAGACTTACTCTTCATGATGTTGTTTATTGTGGCAATGGATGAGGTTCTTGGGTTGTTGATGCCACAATCAAGACACCACTTACAGGACACCTTAGTGAATGGCTTTGCCTTCGCTGGTGACTGGGTTGTGTGTGCAGAAATTAGGCTCGCCTTAAAGAGGAGCTTAAAGCTGCTGTGGTCTAGTGGGGAAGAGCTGGCATGGTACCCGAAAGACGAAATCACTGGTGATTTGTTACAGAGAACATCGGGCTACCTTAATTCCAGCCCAACTTTTTTGCTTCACTGAGGAACTCGTCGCCCCTCTAGGTCCGACAGACAGTGATATATTTGGTCGTCCCCTTTACTCTCATGGGGGAAAGTCTGCAACCATCGACAGCAGCCGCTAAAACTGCTCAATGTGGTAACGCATCCTCCGTTAAAGCACACCAAAGAATGGAGGTCACAAGGAACTACCTGATACCGAGGTTGACATATTCGCTCTTGCCCGGCAAAGTCCATCGAAACACGTTCAGAAGGTCAGATCATCTATTCGTGGTTGGCTACGTCTACCGAAGGACAACTCAGCGATACCCACGACGGTAAACAACATAGAGGACTTAGCATCCAAAAGCTTGAGCTTAACCATCCCGATGAATCATAGAGCGCGTATGGAAAAGCTTCTGTCCACTCAGTGCTAAGTACTACGCAATGTGATCAGTGGTCCTGAATTTGGTAAGGTTGAACGGGATCTAAGCCTTCCGACCCGAGCCCAGGGTGTATGCGTGAACACCGAGAAAGAATTGGTGGCTGCTTCGGGCGATAGTCTGCACAACTACGTTGACGGTCATGGTTTGCGAGATTTCGTCACTTCACCTCTCTCCAGTCGGTGAGTTGTGTTTCCAGAACGTGTCTCCTGGGATATTTATCCAACGTACCACCCTCCGGTGACACGTGCCTAGGAAGAGAAGTAGAAGCACCCTGCGTGGCCATGGTGACCAGACGATCTTTTGCCGTAGAAACTGTGGTAGACCAGAGAGTTTGGTGCACAATCTGCAGACATGTGGAATCACGCGTAACATTCTATGTGCTCACCACAACCGGATTGCAAGGAAACTCACGAAACCTCTCCGTCGCCTGAGATACACCGTCTTCGATGAGTTGAGAGAAACTGCTTCGATTTCTTTCCTAAAGTCTGACAAACTCGCTGTTCGTGAGAGCCAAGCAACTGTTACAGACGTAAGTATGGTCTCGACTGGGCGAAGAGTGACTGTGTGGAACAAGGAAAAGCCGAAATACGGTGCTGATTACCGTTCCCTCGCCATCATCTCATCGACTGGAGTACTAATTTTTTGGTTCACTAGCCGATGATCATTTCTTATGGAGGGATCTGCTTTCCAGAATCCGCCAAGGCTGTTGTTGGACCAAGACTTTGTAAGGTCACAGTCATTGACTTGCGTTTGCTCAACATTTTGGGCCCTCTACGTACGTACGAAACATTTATGCGTGCTACTCGACATTGAGTGTTCTCTCTTGCTGTTGGTTTTCACATCTGACCCTGTATGATGGATACCTTTTGCCTGATGTGCGCGTCTTGACTGTGCCAGCGCTTACTGCGCTTTGACCAGCACTCGGCTTTTTTCCATTCTTCAGCTGCCGGACTATGTTCTTAACAAACGTCCTTACACACTTTGGAAATCATCTTGTCTTACTAGGAACTATTGTTGGCACGCCTTCGAATGAAACGTTTCCCTCATATATAATGTTCTCCTGTACACCCCTCCAGATCTATCGCTCGGATTTACTTCTTATGTTGGTGATCATGCTCTTCACGATAATAGTAGTAGCGCCATCATTCTCAGATTGGCTAATAGCTTCCAGCGCGCCTAAGCGTCTTCTCCTCCCTCAGGCTTACACTGACATCAGAGGCTCGCACCCAACACCACATTCGGCCCCACAGCGACCGTCCATTTTTTATCTAATGTTCTCAATTGTCCAATCGATCAACTACTGCTGACAGGCAGACTGTTCTCGACGTTATCCAACCAATTCGTACAAATATTTTCCCTAATTGTGTTGGCTCCAGGCTATACTCTGAAGTCTGTATTTTTCTGGTGGCTCACATGCATAAACACCAACTTGCTTTACATCAATATCCCTTGGTAATTACTGTTGATACGGTGCAATAAGCCGATAAGTTAAAACGTTTCCCCAAGATAGATTGTTTAAAAATTTGAGGCATGTAAGAAAGGTAAGGCTGTTGAAGGGGGAAATTGCGCGCCCAAAGCGCATGGGTGTCAGAAAATTGACCAGTTTTCCCCTAAAATTACTTGCGATTCGGGGTACTTTAAGCGTACCATTGACACAAGGTTTTATCAGTTGATTCACACGATGAGCATCATTCTTGAGTTACACTGATGATGAGAGATTTTTGATGTTGTTAGCTCTAGGTGAGCTATCGAGTAAAACCTGAAGGAGTAATCTGGGTAAAAGAGGTGCCTGTTTTGATTTTTGTTGACAAAAAGACGATGCTCTCGCCTGATACGCCAGTAGATTTTTTTCCCGGTATCAAAACTGTGAACAACATAAAACTTTTCTGAAATCCACACAGATAATAAAGGAAATTTCGGTACTTCATTTTGAACAGATGGCCAACAGAAACAAGTTAGCTATGCCCTGGTCAAAACAAACACTCATTTGTTAGAAGATTCCTAGCAGGATATGTCATTTAAGACGAGGTTTCCACACTTGCAACAAGGGAAGTCTTTTGTAAGTTTATACCTAAAACACTGAAAAGTAGTGAACAGCCCGGCTAAATAAGTGGATCTGGTTGATTTCGCCTGAATGTACATGATAGGACTCAACTGGTAACTCAGCTCATGTTTGGTGTCAAGATATGTTGTCAACTAATCTTTAAACGGAGCCTGATTCCGGATAATAGACGATATAGTACTGGAGTTAACCGCGCGAGTAAAGACTGAAGGGAGGTACAATCCAACATCAAACTGTTGCATTATTCAGCAAACTTCGAATGGTTTCATTGTACAGATTGTATAATCTTTGGTTACCGAGAACAAAAGTGCTATTTTAACCAAGAAGCTTAATAATCCATAGGGTTTTCCATGAGCAGACAACACGTCTTTGCTCAGTACCAAGTTAAGCTCGACCTTCGTCGAAATTCCAGTTGGATCGTGATTTATGGAGCAGGTGTTCTGAACCTGGCATGTTTCGTTCTCAACTTTCCCATTTGCAAACCGAATAAAGTCTAGGCGCTCAGCAGTTTGTCGTTTAAGTGAGGTAGTCTACTGAGCAAACAAATTAAGCATTGTTCTTGATCGCTTCTTCCTACGAAAGCGAAATTTATGTGTCCTGTTAGTAAAGTGCAAATTTTCCGGTAAATCTGGAACTGTTTTTTTAATATGATAGTTCACACTCTAGAACAGTAGAACACAGGTGTAAAGTCTAGAAACTGCAATAATCGCCTCTACCAAACCTTGCTGATCAACTACCTGAATTAAAGGATGTAATGGTCCCTTCAAACGGCGTCACTAGCATAGTCGTGGCTCAAAGTCCTCTTCCATGAATTCTATTTCCTTAATGTATAACCTACTATGACTCATTCTGCGCAAGTAGGACATGGATACGGTTGTCTGTAGCTTTGTGAAACAAAGTTTATTCGCAGGTTTTTAGCTGAGCTATTCCAGGAGCGTCGAATAATGACTCAAATGTTTGAAAGTACTGTGGACTGGAATACTGTATTTCACTATGAACGAAGTCAAGACATTTCCCTATCCTGGATCCTTGTGCCTATCTCCATGCTTTTATTATGTATCCGAAAGGAATGGTATTTTTCACTATCAGGAGGTAACAAGTACTTCAATGCTTGCCTACCTAGCCACTTCAACAGAAAATGGTTGGTTCTGTGTTTTTCACATTCCTACTGATAATAGCTCGTAAGTTCACATTTGTGTATTGGTCTGCAGCACCGTTAGAATAAAGTAGAAGTGCCAGGCAGAAGCAGTTAGATTTACACAATGATTTTCTAGTAAAAACATGGCAGACTTTTGAAGGTTAGCCTAGCGAACCAGAGTGAACTGAAACTAGATGAAAGGAATACCGGTAATTGACGGTTTTGCAGCTCAGCTAGCTCCATCAAATGGAAATCACTGGTCTACGTAGGAACACGGCAAAAGCAAATATAAGATCAAATACCAGGTCAAATTTATCATTTCGTTGCGGTCGGGATGATTCTATCGACCGTCCACATCAACTATCCTCAAGTTTCAGTTGTTTTCCCAAATACGATTTATATCCAAAAGAAACTGCAGAAAAATTCATATTCCGGGGTTTTACTATTCCCATTTCACTATTTTGTTGCTTGAATGGCTAACCGTTTCCTAATAATCCGTATGAAAATATTTATTAGAACTGCCCTACAATCCATCACTGGTTATGCCTTGGGGTACCAGAGGGATGAAGTTCCGTAGTGTTAGTTGGTCTTTTCATCACTCAAGACCACCAATTTATATCTTAGTATCTCGTTCGTACCAAATGAGCATAGAAATAGTTATCGAACTATAATGTCCATTTATAACACCAGCCCTCGATTTCGAATCCTTTAATCAATGAAAATCGCATCTATTAGCTTGAAAATTAAACGTCGAAACCCACAGTAATGTTTCTCTTAAAGATTCATTTAGATTGGTTTCTGTTGCACTCCAAGTTCTGTTTACTCCAGATCTGGTTTTAGCTGATTCTGCGTGTTAACGTTTGGCAAGCTTTTCACTCTTACTATATCGCCATGTTTGGCCTCCCCGTCTATAAGCAAATAAGTTCGTGGGGTCAGCCTGAAGGCCTAGTCAAGAAAGAATCATCCTTGTAATATTGAAACCAAGTTTCATCCTTACAAGGGTTTCATCTCAGAATGGTGTGGCTTTTAAGGCAAAAGCTCTTGACTGAGTACTTTAATGAAGCGACAGCCTATGCCTTGTGGCCCGAGAAATCCGGTGGCAGTTCGCCTTTGCAATACAGGGCACTAAAGGTTTGTGAAAACTTTCTTTAGAGTCTTCTTTAGCTCTCCATTATTAAACCCTCCAACCTACAAAGTCCGTTGTTTTGCAGTCCGTTCTATGAAAAGCTCTTATTAAACGTCAGTTACCTACGAAATGTCCAGATGCCAACAATAATTTTGCAATTTAAAAGCGTTGACTGAACATTTATATAGGTCATGTTTTCTTATCATTAAGCATCGTTTTATTTTCCCCACACAGGGTGTCGCACTCCAATTATTATCACGTTGTACACATCCGTTTTGGAAGAGAGGCTCAACTATTATTGTTGGCTTTCACCACCATTCAGACACTTCACAATTTGTGTATCCTGGGAACAATAAAACCGCTACTCTCGTTCCTTCTTCAAATGTCTACATCAAGAGCAGTCAGGAGCAACGTTTGTTGTGGTTTCTCGTACATGTCTCGTGTCGTTGTGTGCGGACGTGCAGTCTTGTATGTTGGAGATGACGGCTCATTGTTTATTTTTCCCGTAACCATTATGGAACTCTTTTCCTGTGGTAGACAAGCCCTGCTGCGTTTTCCACTTCTTCCCCAAGGGCAAAGAAGATGTTTCCGCTACCGGTTCTTTCGCAATCCCAGTCATTTCCTGCCCCGAGCATTCCTTTCTTTGTGCGTTATTCATCGTAGGTTTGTTTTGAAATTTTCAACAAACCGGTGGAAATTCAGTGAGGCTATATCAATGAAAGAGAATTCTCCGGGAACTCTAAGCTTATATTCTTTTCAGTAAGCTTACCTTGAGGAATTCCCAGTTAACGTTTCAGCCAAAAACCCGGGGATCGTCATTCACGCTTTGAATTGTTTACCCAATTACTTAGTTGATAAGACAGCTTCAGCCTGATGAGCCAGTAAGCACAGGTCCTCAAAGGCCATGCAGAGGACAAGTGCAATTTTTTTAACATTGGCAACCACAAACGACCCAGTTTATATTGTCGATCTTATGTGTGCACAGGGCAATTACAAGAGATACCACCATTTTTTCCTCAAAAATTGGTATGTATTTTAATATGATCAGATCCTTTTGATTTTTTGAAGTCTATATGGATAACCTTTTCATTGCAACGTTTGCAATTTTCGAAGTTTTAGTTGAAGCAACAAAATAGTTTCTAAAAAGCATACTTTTAGATCCTCTTTTGTCGTTTTCACATTCATATTCATTGATAATTCAAACTACACAAGTTGAATAAAAAACGCCCTATGTATCAGTGATCGAAGCCTGTTTCATTCAAGAAGGTTATAGTATACAGCGACCGATGTGCGTTGTCAAAACCTCTTGGAAGCTCGAATATTACAAAGCTCATACGCTCACACCACCACCATCTTGAATAAAACGCTGTGGGCTGGGATTATGTTAATGACCCGAAAATTTGGAGTTTTACCCAAACTGCACTGAATCACAATTTTTAGGATGCGATATTGTTTTAAAACCCCATCACATTTTATCAGACCTGGTGAACTTATCAATGGGTCTCTTATAAAAAAAGGAACCAGTGGACTACTTATGATGCTTTATTTAGGCTTAATGGCGTGCGTTCAGCACAATCACTCAGTAGAATATCCTACCTTACCAGCGTCGTCCACAGAAGGTTATTATAAATTGAAGGGGTGCGAGCGAACTGAATCTTAACGTCTATAACAAAACTAAGCTTTGTAAGTTTATTGCTTCTAAATTACAAACTGCACTAAAAACGGTTTGGTGTGACGAACTTCAGAAGTTCTACCTCATTCCAAGCGTAGCGAAGAAAAACTGGTAACGTTTCCATGAGTCAGACTGGACATTGCTGTCAATAAAGAATAATCAGTCAAAAGCATTTTCACCTGAGTCAGGCTAGAAATCTTAAATATTCTCCTTTAATTTCCTGAACACATCTGCAATGTACCCCTCCACAGGAATCACCAATCTTAACTGCGCTCTTCCGGTATATCTCATCGAATTCCTATTTGATTCTTGCAGCACGTCTTTCCTGTTTGTGATAGAAACAAGAAGGCCAATGTAAACGAAATTCATTAGCAAAATAATCCGGTTCAGTGGTTTCATTCTAAGGATAAATAACAACATAGTTTTGTGGTGGATCTAATTTTTCGTCAACAGACAGGCCTGTGGGTTTCAAATTGTCTCGTCAGTTGCCACTTCAGAGGCGTTTTTCCGTGTAACTCAACTCAGCTTATCCACTTCACAGTTTAGAGATAGTGGACCATTCTTACGGAAAATTATTTGGCTTTTGTGAGTAAGGCGCAGTCTGCCCGTAAGAATAACTCCATTAGAAATGGTTCTGACGTTGGGCATTGAATGCTTTTGTCCGAATCGCTCGTTTAGCATTCACCCACGTTGAGCAAAACATGAACTTGGCTTGAAGGACAGGTTTTTAGCAATCGACCAGCATGTCAATAGGTGTAACTGAGTAAATAAAATCAATAAACTGACGTGTTGCGGGCAAGAAAATGTTGAAAAGCACGTCTGTCAATCGTGTGGTTCGTAAACGCACTTAATTTATTGCAATCTGAATGTAGGGTAACTCATCAAAGTCATCGACCACACCTCCATGTGATAGCTCAAATGAAGTTGCTGACAACCTACAATGGAAATTTTGTGGTTGTTCGATAGCCTTGTTTAAACGACTGTAAGCAAACATTGGTTAATTTTAACAATAAACACATTACCCTTCACCAGTCAGAATAAAATGCCTTTATGGTTTACTTAGCCCACAGGAAAAATGTGCTTCCTTTGATGGACAAGAGGATTGATAAGATAATTTCCCATAGCCTCCTGCGTTCGGGCACGAAAATTTATCATTCTGAAAGCGCCTTCAACAGACTTTTTCAGGATAACACCAGACTTCTGAATGTGTCCGTCGGCGTTTGAAAACTTAACACTGACACCGCATTCCTAGCCATCACACGCTTGGTAGAAGGTTTGTGAGCAGAATTCGTGTTAGTTTACATAAGGTTTACCCAAGACCATTCGAGTGAATTCGTTACTCATCAAATGGAGACTGGCTAACTTTAGGAAAGAGACGAATAGTCCACAGTGCTCTAAACCGGACACCGTAAAACTGAATGCTACAAGGCTACAAATTGGTGACCCACTGGCACTCGCCTAAGCTCAGTGACATGCTTCGGATCCAGAAAAGTTCGGGTACATGATGCACTTCATCCTTCATGATACGCACCTGATGGAAGAACAGCGGTAATTCAGACCCTGAGGTTTGAAGTGCGCATTTCTTCCTTCTTTTCTCATCGTGTACAATAGAATTTACAATTTTGTTGTTTTTATTTTATACCTATATCACGTCATCTGTCTTAATATTATTTGGCTTTCATCATCCTGTTAACCACTCCTTAACCCTGACATTACGCACCAGGTTCATTAACACCGTGCGTGGGTTTTGTCATTTTGTGACTTGACTCAGTGTATACTTTGGGTAGGAAAATTCCTCCCACCTATAAACGTAATACACTACTCATAAGGTTGCTGAAAACATCTTAACTAAGGTATTCAGCTGCGTTATAAGTGAGTCTCCCGCAAAACAAAATTGGTTTGCAAATGAGTGTATTCCTCCCACGTACTTTGTAGGTCTAGAGTTTCCTCTAAACTTACCGTTACCCTACCGGGTACAAAGAAAACGACATAACCTCATGATGCGCAGTTTGTACCATTATTTCATTTTAGCAATGTATTCTTAGTGCCACATTCGTTCATAAAACTACAGTTGAAGGTTACGCGCCTGAATATACATGACCCATCTGGGTACCGAACGCAATCAACGCAAACCGTCTCAAATTATTCCTTGTAGATGAACTAAAACCGTGGCACAAATATCATTGACTGGGGTTAGTGATCTGAGACAAAAATAAGTTGAATTCATGCAAATTCGTACGACTAAGCGAATTCCATTTCACTTGCTTAAAATGCTTGCGTCAATCACTAAAATTCCGAAGTGAATCTGACCCGGACTTCTTACTACTCGGCTGTGTGGATGGACAAATCTATTATACATTTCTAAATTGCGTGAGATGGAGCTGATTGTCCAAAAGCACCAACCAGAGGTCTCATGAATTACCAAATGATATCAACACAGTAGTCCGTCGTCTGGAAAAACACCTTCGGGAATAGCTGAATATTTCCTTGACGGTCCGTGCTTTTGCCTGCACAAAACCTATTTTTGAATTACGTGAATGACTCTGGAGGCTGTCCGCATCATTTTCATAGAATTGCAAACCATACAGGCTTATCAGACCTAACCGGCATTCACCTCAACAACTTCTTCCAGTGACGACATAACTCATTTTGAGATTCAGCAAAGCACTCCACCTCGCTAGCGTGACAGCTAGCATCTCAACACGTGGATCACTTTTGGTCCACTGGATAAACTAGAGGCCCAACGGAGCCAACCGCATTACCACTAGTACAAGTGCATCCGTAGGCGGAAAGTAACTGGACTCAAAAGATGGATCAGTAGGACAACGTAGTTTGGTGGTCACAAGAGACGCTGAAACGGAAGACGAGGACATTCGTGGACATTCCCAGAATTCTTTGCAATTCTTAATGGAACTGCATTTCAAAATATTAAGGTTGGTGAAGTCGTTGCCAAGAAAGTTGGCAAACCATCAAAATCAGGTCATAACACCTCCGACGCTGAGATGAACACTCTAAAGGCCAGCCAAAATGGCCTAGTACGTCAGTTACTTCACCTTCTTTCGGCATTCAAGAAATCTCGTGGATAATGAAAAATCCTCCATCTTTTTTCCAGGTATGCAAATGGACAGAGCTCCAGATCCGGGTAAAATTCCACCAGCGTTATTCAATAATAGAGAAGGCCCGTTGATTAATGATCTTACCTGATTCATGGGAACTTAATAAAGTTCTGGACAAGATCCTGTTAGATTGGAGATCCCCATTGTTATCTTCGGATATTAGATGGATTTTTTTAACTAACACAACTAAAGAGGTAGTAGATGAAACAAGGTATCTTCTAAAATTCCAACCTCCGTCATTCTCCGCAGGCTGACTCCAACATGTGAGTGATGCGCCCGTGAAGGCTAAGTAACTGCTAATATAATTAGGAGCCCGAGACGAGAAACCAAGCACCGTGGTAAAATTTTACATAAAGACTCAGTTTACGCTTCCATTTGGGACTGTCTTACAAGGAACGACGTTCCGAAGAAATTTATACATACAACGGAAGCCCTATGCAGCGTCATTATTGTGGAGCGAGCCCAGCACCTCAACTTCTGAAGTAGTGTGACACGGTTGTCCGATTTCCCTTTTTTGTTTTTAGTTGTGAGAAATCTGTCAGTGGAAGCCCTAAGTGAAACAGAAGTGTTCGCTTTTCCGATACGAAAGCAAGGAGCACGTAAACATGGTAGTGCGGTCTTCCATCCGTTCCATTTCAGTCCAGATCTTAGGAACAAGCAACGAATTCACTTTGTCTGCAAACATAAACATGCAACTATGCGACAGGGAAGGGAGGACTGGTCCAGTAAGGTCAGTTATCAGTTGGTCTGAGGAACTTTCATGCAGGTGTTTTTTATTTTTGTGCTTTGATCAACATCGTCCCGCAAAAGGTCAGTATTTTTTTGTCCTAACAGTAGCGTGGATCTCCTAACGGAGTTGAGCTGCAGGCCTGCATCAGTGGCATGTGATGTACTCGACAAATGTCCACCTTTGTGTCACCATCTGCCAAGTTTCGTCAGTTTATAGCACGGATCTTGGCAATTGTTTGGTAGATTATTACGCGTACACTGTGAAACTATTTTTGATCAAATCCGAAATGGGTTTTCTGAAGAGTACATCATGTCAAACCAAATTCCAGCACAGTGAGGGAAACTCCTGTTGTTGTCTACTTCAACCTAACTAACACTCAGATAAGAGCTTCACGTGAAAGGAACTCATCATTGGTTTACTGCGTTATCTAAAATCCTGTCCCCTTTTCTGCCAAATCAAGTTCGAAAGATTCTGTGAAGAAACACTAAGAAGAGGGAAAGTAGCCACAATCCTTGGAATTCAGAAGTCCCTCCACCGCCCTGCTAGCCACCACGATCAATCGACCAACTGACTGATTAGCTGACTGAATGGCTGTTTGATTGATTACTTGATATTCATTGGAATACAGTTTACGCGACTCGAGGATAAGGCACTGATCAAATTCGTTAAACTGGGTTGTTGCACCTTCCCCATTCCGGTGTAGAATTAGGAAATTCTGTTTTCCATTTATCTAACTATTCAGAATTGCTGGTAGACAGTTAAACTCCTTGTGCACATACACCGGCTGAACAATGCTTTGGTGCTTTGGTTTTAGCATAACTGGTAACGTGGTTGTTGCACCGTAAAGTAAATTTGTGCACAGAGTACTCGACCAAGATCAATTAACAGATGGCTGATAGATATTGCACCGAAAACCGAAATACTACACGTCCTATTTGAGATAAATTCGTCACCTTAATGGACATCGTATACAACGTTGGCAACTGGCATCACATATATTCACGCAAGTGTACTCAACCAGAACTACTTGGCGTTATGTGGTCATTCAAGTACTGTCCACAGTGGACAGCAGTACGTTAGAACCCCAGCCGCTTCAGTTGTGACGCAAGCCGAACCTAAAACAGTACCACAGCACTAACCAGTTTATATTCCCGGATGCATCTCTAAACAATCGAGAAGACGGGTTAATCTGTTTCTAACCCTATGAAAAAACTGCTGGAGACGCACGAACCCGTGGATTGAAGAATTACCAAATCTCTGATATCTGTTGGGCATTAGATTAGTACGTAGTAGCGAATCCACGGGATGGTTCATTAACAATGAGACTAATTTAACGGCCCACCACTTAGCTAGTATAAAATACTTACCATACTAAAGAGGCTAGGACCACCTTTGGGGAGGAGTCAGCAACATGATCTCTCGTTTAACAGCTTCAGAATGTTACCTTTTTGACTATGCACCCATCGGCCGGTCTGCATAGCTGCTGAATTTGATTCAGATGCTATTCTTAGTGCAAGCTATCTACTTATTTAGACAATCTGACCGTGAACAAACCGTTGGATTAGTTCACTTGAATATTCGTTTATCCTTGTTATGCCGTTGACAATTCTAGGCCACCTGCATGATATCCACCGAATGCACGTAATAAAGATCTGATCAAACTTCTTTCCAGAGGGTCTGACCGACAAACAAAACAGAATGTGGCCGATCCTTTTTAGGTCAGCTAATGAGTCCTTGTAATGATAGAGTGCCCTTTTTCGTGCATTCAACACAGTCCACACAGGAACGGTGCAAATAATGGTGAATTCACTGAAACCATCGCCGCTACCGTGAGCTTCGAATTTTAGTGAACATTTGAACTATGTGTTTATTTTGGCACCAAAACTATAAAAATTCATCATTCATCAAGGTGAATAGTCATTCAGGCCACTGATAAAAAATCACAGTCAACTCCGGCACCCTCATATTCACTCCCGAGGCCGTTGCACCTTCAAAGCAGCTCACAAATAACATTTGTGGAGGTCAGAGTTACTATCTAAAGTAAAGCCACTTGCTCCACGGGGAAATACGACCCGCCCAACAAATTTTCACTTACCATGATATTTTGGTCTGACCATGGGCGAGAAAAGCATTTTGATTTAATGCAACGTTCACAACAGATGTGGAATGAAAACCGAGAAATCGAGTCCTATAGAACTGCAGGAAAACAGTAATCTCCCTACGCCAATCATAGCAAATTTGGCATGCAACAGTGTGTGTGGGGTAAAATCTTTTTTGTTGTTGTTGACCGTATTTGTATTTATCAGAACTATGTTCTGTGAGTTGAAGTAAGTATGAGTAGTTAGAAATCTCGTCCGTTATGAACCTGTACGTCATATCTTTACTTCGTCATTTTTACGCCTTCTTTCGCAATCTTTCTTCTCATTTTTGCGGTCGTTTGTGTGCATTTTAAAATGACCAGGTTCTGCGGAACCTCAGCTACATCCCTACAGACATTAAATGATGTCGGCATGCTCTCACAGAGAAAGCAAATATGCACGGCCACCATCAATTTTCGCTCAGTTGGTAAAATAGAAATTTCTTCGAACTGACGATCCATATGTATCATATAAAGAACTTATAACGAGTAAATAACTTTATGATTTCAAGGGGATTATTACGGTGCTGGACTCGACCACAAGTTTAAAACTCAGCCGCGTCACTGCTCCATCGGAAGGCACGTGGAACAAGGAAAACAGTTAACTGATTGTGTGAATAGTTGTAAATAGTTGCAAATTCCTCTTCTTATACAAAATAAAACCCAAACACGGAAGTCAAAAAAAATAGTAACGAAACACTACTTCGATTTTTGCAGAAGCTCTTCGACAGTCTACTTGATGGGACCCAATAAGGACAAAACTAGCCGTAGGCTGTCGAAGAGTTTTCAAATATCGTACCAAATGAAAAGTGAGGTGGCATTTGCTTGCACACTCAGTTGAAAGAGAGGATTCAGCCGGGATTCATTTGAGTATGCTGCAAAAATCATTATTTATGTGCATGAATTCGGAGTTTTTGTTAACTGTATAGGGGAAGAGGGAGAGCTGACCATCAGGACACTTTCGAGTATATTATAAGCGACCGTAAGTGAACTCAGTTTGGATTTGATTGATTCGTAGGAACGGAAGTATTAGGAAAAATATCCAAAAAGCAGCAACCCTCGAGCTCTTGTTGAACGAAAAAAAGTTGTATTCAGTGTAAGGTATTTGTTCGTAACTACCCACTTAAATGAGCCAATTTTGACAATAGACAAACGGACGAACACATAAGCTGGAGTGATGGGCAGTAAAACTCAATTTTTAGTGCAGAACAGGTTTAAATCCACAATTGAAACTATCTTAAGCAGCAGGTTTGTCCCATCAAACGCTGACTTTTCATTCAGCACTTAATACCCTGTAAAGTGCTTACTAAAGCTAAAGTGGCATGCTTATGTGCGCATTTGATCTACAGGCTGCTTTGAAACCAGACTTGATTCTTCTCATTGTTACATTCATTTCAGTTGCCGCCGTCAAGCTGAACACTATGGATCACCACTGTCAATCCTGACAACCTACCTGCGATTTAAACTAATTACGTTCATTTGGCATGGTTTTATGTCCAAGACACAATAATGGTGTTAGGCGTTATCGTCTTTGATTGCCTTTAAGTTCGGCTGGTCTCGATTTGATTGTTCCTTGTTCCACATAGCACGGGGCAACCGAAAAGCGTTGGTCCAAATGAGTTGTTTTTTGTTGAAAATTCAGGGACATTTTGACGCAGAAACAGTATGTCTCACTGCGATTATGCTGGCCCATGTTTCAGTAAGTGACCGAACATTAAGTTCGAAACCATAAAAGGATAATAACAAACGAAATACACACGAGGTAATCTCAGTCGGGTCTCTCGTTTATGGTATTCTTCAACTGAGTGTGTTGAACAGGAGCCGCCTCATGTTTCAGTTGGGACAACGTTCGAGATATCGTAGTACATTTTCCAGGTGAAACACTCTATTCATGAGGCTACCTTTGAGTGTCCAACCCTTGGTGCAAAGATACAGTAAAATAGCATGGTGGTTTCGTCTCGTGTGCAGACTGAGAGCTAGAGTAGTTTTTATTTACTCATGTCGAAGGGAAAAAAACAATAGCCTACTGAATTTTTCTCCTTACCTTCTGCTTACAGGTGATCATCGCCATTAATTTTAATCTATTTGTTTTGTACGCAAAGGGCATTGAAGACTCATATCAGTATTTTAATGTTGTAACAGGGAGATTCATACCAACCTCAAATGAAATCGCTTTGTATAGTCCTTTCCACCCTAATAAACAGCCAAGTAGCTGTGAGTATGAATTTCACTAAGGGGATAATTAGTAGTGTTAGCAGTCAGCGGAATGCAGTTAAGGTGTCCCTTTCCCAATGAAAACTCACTTGAAACGAAATACTCTTTGAGAATATAACTTTAAAAGAACATAACTTTTTTCTTTTGCCTTCAAAGAAACAGAGCTATCAAAACCAAAGAAGCTTCTTGTTTGGTTTTCATAGTGACTCAGCCAAACGGACAGCACCGTATACCATGCATCAGTGAGCAGCTATCTCGTTAACGGTCCGGCTACATAAACGCGCGAAATTAGCGGACTAAACTGGATTTGGTTTGATTGATAATTTAAATTAGGATGCTTGTATGGCGTCATTCACTGCAGCATATTGCTGCTGTAAAACATCTGAAAGATTAGGATTAACGGACCAGCATCACAACTCCACATTTACACGTTTTTAACGATGGTCACTGCATTCATTAACACAAATCATATTGTTTATTGTGTCCCAGTGGCATTCGGTATTAGCATACTTCATTCCGGAATATGCAATACAGGGAGTGGCATCCACATAAAAGGGAAATCCTACTATGCACTCATCAAAACAAGAACTCATCATCCAGAACTCTCCAGATGTTCATGCGCACTGAAGAATTCTGTTAAATACCCAGATACCACTCAAAACACCCCGGTAAGAACGTCACACAAGACAGCTTTATTTTGTCAACATCCTAGGAATGAAACACTGCACCTATAAAGAATTTCAATACCCCTGAATTTTTTCATCGAAGTGGGCAATTCCTTAGGTGGAGATATTTTAGAGATCCTTTGTTTAGTTACATGTCGTTCTCACGAACAACGTTAATACAAACAATTTTCTTCTCATGTGAATAATAGCTCCTTGTCTTATACTGACAATGTCAGCTGAGTGAAGAGCATGAGCTGAATTTTTCGGCGCATCTCAGCGCATAGTATTTAGCTATAGAGGAAAATGTTGGTAGCTCAGGTAGCGTAGATAGTCGTTGGTTTGTTCGCTGAGCTGGGCAATTTGATTGCACAGGTGTCATCACCAATCGAGGTGACGTCATTATTGCGTTGTTGGGGTGCGTAGTGGCGTGTGGCGATGGGTTGGTGGTTGTGCGTTGAGTAGTGTTACGTGTGTGTTAATGTGCGTGCTGCTAGCCGGGGCTGACCTTCGAACACGATGGCACAACCACTAACCCATTGCTACGCACCACTACGCTCCCTAACAAGGCACTGATGATGTCACCTCGATTGGTGATGAAACGTTTGCAATCAAATTGGCCGCCTCAGCGAACAAACCAACGATCATAGTAGTTAGCCTTCAGAGCAAGTTAATCATAACATAATTGTGGTTGGGTATACGTCATTTCTGGACGTAGCGCACAGTGATACCATGATGATGTGATTTACTCCATGAAAGGAAGGCTAAATATTGTTTGGTATTGAAGTACTCATCATACCATCCTAAAATTCTTAGCATGAATATATATATATAA
>SJOL01005295.1:275010-310351 GCA_004794785.1 Opisthorchis felineus
ACTATTTACCGAAACTGAGATAGGCATGGAGTTATGGATGTACGCAAATTGTGAGGTCAGTAGGAATCGATGTTGCATAAAACATGTCACTTAAATCTTCTTTTAGAGCAGCCAATCAGCGCTCCAAATCAACTACACTGGTTCCCGACGAACGGGCTTGTACAATTACTGGCTACTATTTCCTAACGGATCTAGCTATAGGCATTACGTAGGATTTCCTCACAAAGACCTGCAGGAGTTGAACCGAGGACATTTATGAAGACATTTGGGGCACTGTATGATGCAGCCTTATAGAGAACAACCTAACGGAAAACTCCGGTTCGTAAGAAACAGAGCCAGTATATGGATGACTCAAAGGGACTCTGCTTGGTCAATGTACCAACAGGCTAAACAACTGCACATGGTCCGCCTGAATTGCTGGCAGTTGGTCTGCGTGAACACAACGAAGTATCAACAGAGACACAAAATCGGTACTCTAAGAATCATAAGCCCTCGCACAGATAATTTAAAGAGCTGCGTAAAGTGAAGTATGATATTCTACCTCTAACCCGAACAAACGGACTGATAATCACGGTGCAGGGTTTAGAAAAATCTCTAAGAGAACAATAAACCTCTGTGTTTCGGGCTATGCAGCCATCTTGTGACGTACCTGTGTTGAGGCAAAAGTCAAAGTAATCTGTCTGGACTTCAGACATGTACACAGCTGCGTTATCCTACCAAATCTCAGGGGCAAAGATCGTTGCTAGGACAAAAAACGAACGTCTTTTTTTAAAAAACTTAGAAGGTCCGGACCAGCAACCCCCCCCCCCATCATGGCATACTCAAATGCAACCGAGTTATCCTGTGGGTTAATTCTGAATCCTCGGCTGTTTCCAGGCTTCCTGTATTCACCTCGTAAGAACTGCTGCTTCCCATCCACGTATAAATTCAGAAAGCTCTCATAATTCTGAAAGTTACTTGCGTTGTTTAGCCAGGAACTGATCGTGGGTATACATGGTCAAGCAAGCTGCTATGGTTAGGCCATTATAAAACTTAAGCCTAACTCCTGTGAAATAGAGGTTCACAACGTGCTCCTCAATAAGGTTTCCTCTGTGTCGCTACGTGGGAGTACCTAAGAGATATATTCTCTTGCGCAGTGGAGAACGTAAACAGTTACGCAATGTGAAAAGGATGCCACAGATTTCTTCCTTCAGTACGCGGGGAATATGGGCCAGAAATTTGCCCCCGGTAGCTGATCTTCTTTATTCGTTCTGACAACGAGTATTTTATCCAAGTTTGGCAACCCTAATCGAAAGGTGCTCAAACAGTATTTGACCCGCCAAAAAAGAAGCGGCCAAGCTGGTAGGGGTACTTAAAGTCTAACCTACACGGACAAGCTAGGACCCTTGATGTATTTTCCGTACTCCGATAGTCTGATTACCTTCTGACGGGTCCTGAATGAACAAAATCGTCCATGCTGCAACAAGCAAGAGCTTTTCAGCCAAAATTATCTCCAGTGCCACCAAAGGCAGCTAGCTCAAAAGCTCAGAATAACAGATTATCGAAGTGGCTTACTCCTCGAAGCATGCCAGACTTAGAATGCTTTTGTTCCCAATGTAGTTACCAACCTCTCATTGACGGATTTGAGAAGCGAACTGTCCCCCACTCTTAACGCTGGTCTCACAGCATAGTACGGGATAGTGACAGGATTTGACATATGGATTCACATTCTTCATTGAAACTCACAGACCAACCCACACAGCATCTCACACCCACCACCAGGAACACGTCGAAGGTAATCTATCACACTTCTCATACTTTCGCAGTGAGAAATAGCTGTTTGTAGGGCGACACCCGAACTAAAGATTCTGTTTCGGCTTGGAAGAAGTGTCCTTTTTAGAGGTTGGCTTTCAGAGTATGGAAGCCCTTTATCATAACGCTTGGGAATAGAATCTACACTAGCGGGGTTTATAAAGAAAAGATAAGTACGATGATACGATTGTTCTATACCAAGGGAATATAAAGGATCCCAGGGGGAACGGAGTCACTTTTAAAGATCCCTCTGCAAATAAAGTGGCAACTGATCCGATGTACCTCTTTAATCATACAACACTTATCCGCATCATATTTTTCACATTTTGTTTAACCTTTTACCGAGTCTTCAGTGTTACTTACAGCACATTTGCAGCCAGAATGTGTGTAATGCCATTGCAAGACACTCCATCATGTTTGACTCTGCTTGTTCTACACGGGTAAGAGGGGTGAACTCTGTTTGCACGTAATCAAATCCTATTCGTGTTTCCAGTTGCCCACTATACACCTGCACATACGTGGCCCATCACGTTTGCGCATTCAGTACGGTCAGCCGGAAAACATAAATAATGGCATGAAGTGAAATGTCAACCCTACGCAGAAGAGGCACACGTATACCGCAACGAACAGCTAACTAATATGGGACATGGCTGACCAACAAGCAGTCAACAATAGATAGAGGACACCGGGCCTGGAACCTGGTACAAAGGCATGTCGTGCACTGCTTTGATCTTGCTACACTGTGCTGGTTCGTTCGTTTTAAGTCACCTCCCCGCCTTTTGTTACTTTAGCGCTGGTCCTGATTTTCAACAGATCCAGTTCGCTCGGTGTCAACTCGTTCATTCTAGATTCGATACAAGTAAATTAAGTTCACTAATCAGCCGACCGGATGTTTCCAGTGTGACTGCCCAATCGTGCAGTGGAGAGAATTTGACACCGGATCAATCCTTACCTCAAGGTATGCATTCGTTGGCCTCATGGTGCTAGTGGATTACAAGTTGTCGAAGTAATTGCATCAGCAAAAAAAGTATAGTAAGTGATAGCAGATACAGTGCTTATCACAAACGGCCTGGAAGACCGCTTTATAGTTTGAACCCCATAGCCATCTGCAGAAGCATACCATATAAGGGCAGTACAGTGGTCCCCTTCGCCAGATACTTTTCATTGCATTCTTACAGTTTTACTCATGTTCATCTGATTTATTCTAAAAATATGTTCTGAGGAAATTGGACCCTTACTATTTACTCCATACTCCGAAAAAAGCAGAGGTGGTGATCTGAAAAATGCCTAAATTCATTTAAAAAAATATCCTGCTGAGGTAGGCTTTTCTCATTCGGTTGTGGATCGAAGCAAAGAAACGAAGTCATCCGGGGGCTAAAAATGATGTCGTTCTGCTGTCTCAGTTAATTCTCTGAGAGTCTCGAAGCTAGCCAAAGATGAACAGAGATTTCCGAATAACTGAAAACTCTCTCTTAGGAAGTTGCAGCGCTGTCATTCTGCTCTCCTACGGAATTGGAGTTGTAAACCTTCGATAAATTAGTAAATGATTCACTTGTATCTGTAGTTTTTGACGTGCTTCAACAGAATTTTCCTTACAAAGGCCCGCCCATGTTTCACTTGTGGCGATGTTCAATATATTGGCCAATTTTCTTTGATAGGTTACTAGCTGTAATGTTGGGGAAAACTACTGGATAGCCCAATACTGGTTTGACCCTTTTTAGAAGAGCATAAAAAGAGATTAGACTGGGTCCATCGTAAACCCCACCTTAGTTTGCAAATGAACGTTTACGTCCATATAGATATAAGCTGGTGTTCAGGGATGGAAAGGCTGATGAAAATATGAATACTACGCTAACGTGATAAGCCCCAAAAGGGCAAAACGGGTAGTCACACATCCAAGAGCTAGGATGGATATTGTGGAGAAGTGTTTGTCACATACAAGCAGTTCTCGCATTATTTAGAATATTTTGTTCCTACACGGAGGACTAAGTAAATTCCTGAAATACACGAAATAGATTGAACTGCGTCGATACAAACACGGAATAAGGCTCGAAGTCATATGATCCAAGGAAGGAGTCTACTCAAGAGGAGTCACTCAGGATAAAGCAGAAAATGAAAGTGGACTGTGGTCAAATTTTTGGAAATAAAATTTGACAGCCCCGTTATGGCCTGGCTTATGGTAAAACAATAAGGTGGTCGTGTAAGCAACAAACCCCTTGTCTAAACAAGGCGAAAACGATTAAAACTATACAACCTCCTGTGCGTATGTTATCGTCGACATGGAGTTATTTGCTTAATGGAATGAAGTAACGAAGTTTGGCCGTTTGGAAACGGCAGCCGCTTGCTCCCTATATACAGTCAACTTCTGAAAACAGTTAAACAGATAATCTGATTTTGGGATCGACCTATTTTAGTAGAATGAATTCAGCTATGCGGAGAAATACTTCTAGGTTCCAGAAAATTCGCTCTCTGAGATGGTTGTGTTTTACCTTCGGTGTCCGGCACCCTTTCTGTATGCTTTATGGGAACTTGTTTAACTCTTGGTTTTCTCAACCGGTTCTACTAGGTCCTATCATAATTACTGGACCACGGTGTACTGGTTCACTTCAGTTCTAACTACTGAAAAACATCGTTTTCGGAAACGTTTGGTAACAATCGGTAGATTTATTGCTGGGCAACGTTTCGCTTTTGACACAAAAGCTTCGTCAGGCCAAGTGACTAGGTTACGAGGTTGGTCGAGATTTAAGGCCGAAGGAGAACCAATCATCTAAGTCAAGCTAAATCTCTGTTGGGTGTCGGCCGAAGAATTTTGCGTGTTAGGGTGGGTGACCAAGTGTTGGACCGATGAGGGAACCTAATTGGATTTGGGTCCAGCCTAGGGTGTAGTTCTTCTGGTTCGGTTCACCTAATGATCCCTCTCGAACTTCGTTTGCACTTTCTGTCCGTCTGTGTGGATGGGCTAGTGCTACGATAGTTGTGTAAGAGGGATTCTGTGAACTTTGGTCGGGTTGGGATTTCCAGGTTATTTTTCGTAATGCAGTCTATTGTCGTCAAAAATCCTCGGGCTTTGAAGTGCATCACTGACCCCTGATTAAATTAACCTCCAAAGCGATATCATGGAGGCAGGACAAATCGATAGATTTTGACGGTGATAGCAATGAAGACTGCTTATTTTCACTTCGTGAAGTAAACCGGTCTGGTCTCACCCAGAACTTTCGTAAACTTACAATACTAACATTTCGCTATACTAGGCCAACACATATGCAGAATTTCGTTCAGCAAACTTCGAATTTTTCCGATATCTTCTGTGGTTTTTCAGTGAAAGCATTTAGGAGGAGAAAATGATACATATTCGAACAGGACTTACTCTGGATGAATGTGAGCCATAGTGTACTGTTTGAAGTGGTCAGACTTGAGAAAATACGGATAAACAAAAATGCGTAAATAATCCTCGACTTCTAGCTGAGCCTTTTCGAATAGATTGACAGAAAGACCTGCGTTCTTATTAAGAGCGTCCAACAGTTTTTTCAGTGTCTGTTCACTGAGTATTCCCCGAATGCCGCTCGAATTCACATCGATGTAACGGCTGGATGCGGCCGAAAGGGGACAGGTTTTTTGATAATCGCGATCGACCTCTTGTGTCACATAGGTCCTGATAATTCGGTGAGCCAGTTTTGATGCTTTTTCTGGACTGGAGTGACCAAATGTACTCTGGTACTTGTGACATATGACCCAGAAATCATAAATTGACTGGTATATGTTCATATTAGTATCACCAGCAAGGAATTCGAGGAAAAATCTCTCGCTGTTTTTGTCGTTGATGAAAGTATGGAAATCACAAGTCACCATTGTTGGTGGACTTAACATGCTCACGCCTAGTTCCAGATAGAAACTGTCATCGGTAAATTCGAGAATCCGACGTCAAACTAGAAGCCCCGTTACCCATCCCCTCCTCTCACCTGTCTACACCACATTGCCATCAGTCTCAGCCTACCCAATCAAATGATGAGATTGTGGAAAGACACGCACCCGCCAAAGCCACATCACAGCCAATGGGAGTGCAGAAAATAATGGAAGGCGAATGGGTGGATGCAAGAGAGCGTCGCCGTCTCGACTGGCTACAATCACAGGGGTGAAATCAGCCAATGATCGAAAGGATGTGAAAGGTGGAGTGCTAGGATTTTACTGCAGCATTGCTGTGTTGCAATGTCGACCAGGACCAGCAAACCTGAGAAAAGCACGGAGTTGACTCAAGCGGCCATACGCATTCCATAACGAAACTTGCCAAGACTCAAGTGCAGGAAATACTGTGCAGCTTTTTGCAATACTGGTGACACTGAATTGGTAAATGATGATCTGAAATCAATTCATCACCCTCACCGTCAGTTTCTTATTGTTTTGTTCCAAGGCAAAACTCTATTATGTCGGGTTTAGCATGCTGAATCGATTGAATTTATCCTACTGCTATACGGAGTTCATAGGGATCCGACCTCACTGAAAAGTTTCAGTTAATTATTTGAGTTTTCCGAGTAGATTCTACACACCTTTGGTGGTAATTTAGCATCTCAAGTTGCTAAACTCAATATGTAAAGGAACGACCTACCCCAAAAAGACTCAACAGTCCGTTTGCCTTTTCAGTGAACACCATTTAGCCCCTAACAGCAGGCACGGACTGCTTACTGATAACTTCTCGATTGTTCGTGTTCAAGCCTGGGCAGCCTGACAGTATATCAGACTTCGTTTGTTCCATGATGCTAATTCATTGAGAGTGCACACAAGGCTGGACATGGCGACGGAGTTCTTATTGACCTGCCTCCAAAATTTACTAAATAAACGACAGCTCATAAAAGTGCATGTTTTCAGAAACTTCCTAATAATACGTATAACCACTTGGTCCTCGGTGCGTACAT
This sequence comes from Opisthorchis felineus, assembly GCA_004794785.1. NCBI lineage: Eukaryota > Metazoa > Platyhelminthes > Trematoda > Opisthorchiida > Opisthorchiidae > Opisthorchis > Opisthorchis felineus. The sequence goes on from SJOL01005295.1 coordinate 281,712, forward strand.
TTACCACTCTGTGCTAACGAATCTCCCCTCGATTACAAAATTATTCAGCCATCAATCATAGTTCAACCCGATCACTTCCATCTCATTTCGGCAACCGAAGCATAGACAGGAGCTCACTGTAACAGGGTCGCACAACCTTGCTTTTAGCGTTTACACGTGAGCTCGAAGATTCTCCCTGATCCCACCACGTTTCTGTCGCATAACGAAAACTGGAACACCACGTAGTCATTTCTTTATTAGAGGAAAACAATAAACGCGAATATATTCTAATGTCCAAAACCAGCAGTTTCGAAATTGGGAATTTATTCAGCACTTGTGTGCCTGACAGCAGCCTTAGAAACCTTCCCTAAACAATAATATGTGGAATTCGCTCGGGTGTTGCTGAAGCAGATCCTCGTGTGCTATGGCGTTCTGAAGGGTTTTCCAAAATATCTTCAGAGAGCGAACCACGGAACTCTGGCCTCTTGGTGGCTTCTAGGTGAATTCTGCTCTTCTGGAATGGCTGCCTTCTGCACCACCGTCAAATGCTTCTTTATCAGACAGGGCAATCCTACCCTCTCAGAAGAAATCAGAACAATGGGCGCAAAACTGATCGGCTGCTTAGGTTGCAGTGAAATCCATTTGATACACATACAGTGACTCCCCATCACACTGATAGACCTAACTACTCTGTATACTGACGTATAAAAAACTAAGGTGTTGCTTTTATCTTAGTCTTTTTGACCTCTGTTCATGCGAACGACATACACCGACTAAGTTTATACATTGGTTGCAAAAGGTTTGATAAAATTCTGACCCGTAAAAGGTCAAGACCGTTCTGTAAACTGAGTAATCCTTGCCTCCTAGCCCCAGCCCATTCTCAACTTACAACGTCGTCGTCGTTGCACAGTAAGACAGCTGACGAGAGTAGATGTAATGAACATTTAGCAGTGGTGACCTCTGAGCTTCAAGCGGTGCTATATAGTACAGTGACTTGATTCAGCCCGGATATGTGAGGCTATCCGAACTGTCGATCGAATTAATTCTCGAGCTCATTTGCTCTGGTACATCTATCTCCGGCAGCTGCGTCCACCGCAACATGAACACCACAGCTTGCAGTGTTGGAGAAAATTTGTTCGGTTTTACACTTTACCCCACAAGGTACTGTTAGCAATTCAGCAAGTTGATTCGGACACGACCACGAAGGGTGCGGTTGGTTTACCACGGGCGTTTGTGCCACATATTATTCTTTGAGTGTTCCTGAAATGATTGGGCTTAGTTGTTCTGTCACCCGTGAACAAGGGCTATGAAGCCCTTAATAAATGACTACAACGACATCGATGTATTGCATAGTTTGGAGGAGTGCCTTCTCATGATCTCCATGTTTCTATGATCGCACATATCGTTCTGCGTTTTCCGGGGAACTTGAAGAGATTTGGTAATGTTTACATGTGATTTCGTCAACCAATCCACAAGCAGCTCAGCGGAAAAAAACCTAACAAGATGGTTGGGACTCCTATTTGTGAAGTAATCACTCCGGGAGCAAGTTAACACGTGTAAGCAGGTGGCGTGGATTTCGTGATTGAAGGACGAGTGGCTTTATGTCCTACCTAAGTGCGAGTTGATCAAACTGCTGATCACCCACTCATGGTCGCACAGTTAACTGTTCAAACTCTCGGCCAGGATGCTGGGAGCTCGAAACCCCCTGTAGTTTCTTAAACTTCCAGTGATTTACCGATATTCCAGACTCCATCTGAAAGACTTCAGCGGCGGGGAAGACAGTATTTGGAATCAAGCAAGTGCATAGCGAATTAACTGGAATCGGTATTTTTAACTCCACGGTTTAACCAAACTGAGTAGTATCTACTGACGGTGTTTACAGACAATCATCGTGTTCTGCGATGTATGATGACCTGCTCTACCATCTGAGTGAACACAACAGCTGGTTTTAGACTGCGGAAAATTGGCCTTTATTCGGAACTTCAGAAAAGGTCTTGACCAGAAGAATAGCCGTAAATTTGCTACCCTGTAATTCGGTTCGATGTCTGGTCGGAACCACCGCAAATTTATTTCGGCTACAAAGTCACCTTTGAAGATGTGAACGGCTTTTTCTCGAATGAAACAAGTCTCGGAGTGAATGTTACCGACGGTGTGTTTTTCGTCCAGAGTAGAATCGGTGTCCTTTCGGAAACACTAGGTCCTACGTTCGACTTGTCTTTGCTTCCAGCGTCCGAAGAATTCTTCAATGCCACATCAGTCAGCCAGCATATAATGTTTCCCATTTGTATAAGGAATCAACATTCAACATGAAGGTGGCTTCCATCCCACGTCTTTTTCCTGTAAAATGCTCTCTGAAGTGTACCATCGTCCTCGCTAGTCGTCTCAACGTCTAGAAAACCAAAGTCAAATTTCGTGCAACTTGGGTCCAAGTAGAAAATGAGGTTGATGGAAGCCCGAGAAATGCGCCTACCTGATGAACTTCAAGAACTGCAAAACCGGTCATGGGTTGTCGAACAGTTTTCATCAACCTTAGGAATAGTGTATCGCGTTTATACACTGTATTGAGCCATCTCGAATATTTTACTAAGTGAAATATGAGGCGGGCTGGTGCAGTGAATTCAGTTGATTAAGAACATCCTAAAGGAGAGATTCAACTGGGTTCCAGGTGAGTCTCCCGTGAAAACCAAACTGGTATGCATATCACTGTATTTATCGGATTACCTCTCCGCCTGCGTCACTATGAATTGGACGCGGAAAGTGCCGCTCTATTCAGCTGACAGTGTCGTGTCACAGAAGGAACTCCTGGCACTGCGCAAAAATATGGCGATCACGTTCCAGTTCGAATTGACATCCGAGAGTGAAACATCTGGAACTGAGTCCAGAAGACGGTTCTGATAAATTGGTCTAACTTCGGAATCGGCCGGCATCTCAGTTGCCAAGCCAGTTTTCCCTCCGCTCAAGCGACTCCGAAATGCGAACAGAGAAGCAACTCCGGACGACTGCATGGTCAGAATCCATACAAATGTTTCAAAACGAGCGGCATTCAGTTATTGATTTACGCCGCCGGTAAAGGATGTTGACATGATCAGTATTGGTCCGTGGCTGCCGTGCTGTTAGAAGGCACCATGTAGCCAGACGATCTCGGTCATTTCAGAAGTTGATACTGAATAAAGATAGTCTGTGTTGATCCCATAGCTGAAGCAGTCGTTTACCGTTGTCCGTACGTACCGAGTCCAATCAAATTGAGCCCCAGATTTATCAGGTCTACCCAAATCATAGGCAATTGAAGTGACATCCGAACTCTAGGCCCATCGTAACAGGGCACTTAAGGCGACATAAAGATTGTTCTTGATGGTGTCATTACAACAGTCATAATCAGGCGTAATCGGATAAGGTAAACAGACAGTAATCAACTTCCACCTTGTGTGCCAGAAGAACCAAACGGAGGCGGCTATCACCAGGCATCCAGTCTAGTAAGTACCATTCCGCACGGTGACTTAAAATGATGGCAAACCAGGTACAATCTGCCGCAGTGGCCTATCCATCGCCATAGGTGCCCAGTTGCAAGCGAGTAGAGAGTGATGGGGCAACTAGCTCGATGCCTGTGCTTGGATCTTGCATTATAGCTTCTATTGAACAGCACAAATCAGTGTCAAGTGAGCCCAGTGTGTGAGCATCAATAGCCTGTTGTCCTGCTTGTTACAGAGTGCGAACATAAGATAGATAGATCGGCCATCTAGGCTTGAATATTGATTTTGGGATGCATGAGGCTGTCGGCACCAACTGCTCAACAGGTTTCACAGCCAAGATTGATGCAAGACGAATAGTGCCGTCAGTCATAACGAGAGTTATTAAAGGGGTAGGGGATTGAGGAACCAAGCCACGATCCTATCACAGATCCAGTGCCTGGAAGAGGCCGGTCAGGTATTACCTGGAGGTAGAAGTCTCGGTATCACGTACAGTTTCGTATATCTCGTTCAAGGGATGGTTTTTATCCGATGCACTTTATTCTGATGCACTTGTTTGATTTCAGGGTCCATGGGCTTCTCGATACTGTGAGCGCATTTTTCGTGGACCTGAAAAGCGCGGTGAAAAGCAGCAACGAGCAAATGCCCAGACTCTACAAAGGTATTCCAGAAGTAGTAACAAGTAATGATCGAGTAGCATGGATATATTCATGTTACCAACAACCACAACGCTGTCTTAGCTCGTTGTTAAAGAACAATTAGGGCATCATAGAAACGATTCTTAGCAGATTCAGAGTTACAGTCCATCCTGGCGTAAGCAGTCACAATAAACAGGGGACGATGGACTTAACTTTCTCAGAAGTGCCCACTTGGAAGAAAGCGGGGATAGAGTCAATTCAGTTACAGTAATTGTGTCATGGATTCCTTTTTCTGGGAGACAGTAAACAGAGATGAATACGGAACCCAGCATATTAGCAAAAGCCGATTTGTTGTCCTACTTGCTTTGTGAGAATATTAAAGGCAGATAAGTGAATCGGCTTTCGAGGTCTGAAAACTGGCCTCGGTGCTTTTAGAATTGTTACTAAAGATGAACGCGCAGAAGCTGCAGCTGGAAGTGATACAAAGCGAACAAAGCAGTCAGTTTCAAGGTTTGAAAAGTACTGAAAATGGGGTGGGGGCTGGCAGAGGAATACGTGAAAGAGAAAGAGGGGAGGTGTCAGCAGTAGCCTGTTTCGCTTACTCACCCTGCTTTTTGCAGCAAGCAAGGTGATCCGGATGATGGCACCACGCGACGGCCATGGAGTCGTGGTTGTTCTGGTTTGGGATACAGTGAAGACGCCCACACCTAGACAGGAGGACGATTAGGGTCCTCGACTAAAGTCTTTGGCTCAGAAGCCTAACCGCAAGGGAGCGGTGTTGAACGGGAAATGCCAGTGCACTACATTTTTTAACCGAGTCGCCACACACGTTCCAACCCCAACGTGGAGGACCAGGAGACGGTGTTGGTCAGAGCTCTAACGAATGACAAACCAGGCATGGGAGACTTTGTGAGTGTCGCACGGACACTCCCCAACGGGTCACGGAAGTGCACAAACCATCACACCACCGTAAGACTCAACCTCTTCGTGACGGATACTTCTGGTAAGGTGATGTCTACTAGAGGAGGGGAACAAGTGCAGACGCGCCACTCTGAATCATGCAGAAATTAGGGGTTTGTTGGATCACCCAAACAATTATTTAAATGTTACGGGCTTGTCAGAGATTTTACCGGTTAAAACATTTTGAAGCATGCGATACCTTTCTTAAAGGCGGTTTATTCGACATGACTCAACCGTGCACGACGATTTGAATATTGTGTACATACTCACGACTCGTTGTACTGACCAGCCGTCAGCAGCCGGGCTACTCGGAATAAACTACCACCTCGTCGACAAGACGGTGGACAAGACAGGACTGCAGACCCTGAGTGTTTAGGATATATGGCAATCAGAATGGAGTTTTTTAGCTCGGCTTTTCTCACTTAAGCACGACGATTCTAGCATGACCTTGTGGATAATTCTGACATCCCTACAAGTACAGTTGATACATTCCTCCGTTGTCCCACTAGGAGTTGCCTCAACCTTCTGATAAATCAGCGGGCATAATAGGAAGCCAAAGAGCAGAATAGGAGCTGCGGAACTGCAATAATCGCCTATCAGCATAAAAAACAGTATCTTCCTCTATATTCGTAATATACTACTCATAAGGTTGCTGAAAATTCTCCGACAGCCCACGACCGGTTTCGCCCTTCTTGGGGGTCATCAGGAGGGCGCAGTCCCCGAGTCTCCATCAACCTTATGTTCTACTTGAAACCAAATTGCACGGAATTAGCGAAATACACTCATTTGCAAACAAATTTGGTTTCTCGGGAGACTCTATTCTCCTTGCTTGTTAGCAGATCATGAGACCGCCATAATTCAAGTTGGGAAAGGACCTTATCAGTTATTCTCTGTCCTAAGTGCCTGACCTTTCTTCATTACATTTACATGCGTTATATGATTTTACTTGGAATCCCTTGTATCGATTTGCTGGAAATTAACCGTCTGGGTGCATAAAAGTTCTCTTGACTTGGACGTTGACCTTCCAGCCTAATTGATTTGTTCTCTGCTATGTGGTGTGTAAGTGATCCAGGCAAGCAGTGCATAACGAAGCAATGTGGCTGCCTTGAGACACCGGGGAAAGTCTAATCTAGCATATAACCTAGTTTCGTGAGACTGCTCCCAAAATGTCCACGTCACGCACCTACACCTGTCGTTCACAGGTGGTAACTAATCTGATATTGATAAGAGTTCATATGATAATTCGCATTCAAGCACAAACTTTGAATCCACCGAGTTTAAGATATGGGTGGCGGCATATAACTATCTGGGCACGACGCACCTTTTCGAGTACACAGTTGCAACATGCCACTCAATAACAGGATGAAAACCACTGAACTTAGGTGGTCCTATCATCGTCATATCTTTAGAGGGAAATTAGTGCCGTCTTAAAGTGAATTTTGATTGAAGATGAAGCTAATGTAGCTGCCCCTCCAACCCAGGTATATCAGCACATTTCTCAGATAAATAAGCAGAAGCACACATTGTTTGTTGGCGACACCTAATGAAAAACACTATATCAAGTGAGGATAAGTAATTTAATGGACAACTTGTATGGGTTATCCAGGTTGCTTATCTTGACAAACTTTTCTGTACAAGAACAACGAGGTTCGTATAATTAAAAAATGGCGCTCTTTACAAGGGATCTCACGTCTGACTAACAAACGCTTAGACTGTTTGATGAAAGCAAGAAACTCCGAAGCACATCGAATAAACTGTACGATTATTCACCAATGGAGGAAGCGTCTGATAAATATTTTCGGTTCACAATCATGATAGCATGGAATGGCTAGGCTAGAATCGGATATTACGCATTTCGTCTCCAGTTCCCTTGTTGTTCACCAAACATCAGCTTCTACCCATACACTGCTTCAGTAGCCATGGGTTGGCGTGGATGAACAGATCACCTCAAGTTCGGAATAAATCTATTAGCAGTGAAACACGCTGACACTCATGTGTTCCCATTCCTCCTAATTGCACTTTGTTGTTGTTAAGCCGTTCAACAACAGAGGACTGTAACAAAATCAGCCGGACGATCATTATCACAAGGTTGTAGAAATTCTTTGTTGATTCGCGAGGCCACCTGTACTCCAGATCCTCGTAGGCTACGCGCTACCCCGTGGTCCATTTCGCAGTAAAAAAAAAAACGATTTTACCGGAGATAGTTCATTCTCAGCTTACGACATTTCTAGAAGCCACCAACCTAAACGAGACATCCTATCGATACACAATCCATTCTGTTCATCCCAATTATGATGAGAAAAGCCATAATACAATGTGCTCAAATGCCCGACCGTAAAATTTTTTGGCGGGATTTTTCTGACCTAGTTACCAACTTGGAGGCGACTTAGGCGTTCAACAACGAAAACTGACGTTGAGATCGTAGTACCGACAGTTAACGGTTCTAGTTGGAACCAATTCACTTCGTTCATCTACCAAAGCCATGCTGATTATGTGCAAACACACCACACTACTGACTAATAAACCGGTAACAAAACTTTTCCGATGCTTGGCACTCAAGCATGGTTTGAGGTTCTCATCCTTCACACTAACGACCACTATACGGTTACGTATTGAGAGTGTAACCCCGATTGGAGACGACAAGGCTGCAACGAAATTGCCAACCCCAGAAAAAACCCACCCGTTAACCAGTAGTGTTTTAATTGCAGAATTTGATGTTATGACGGCCCATTTACAAGTAGGCCCACAGATTTTTTCAAATTTTCCTTAAGTTCATGAGCTCAGAACTGATATTTCGGATCGAATCCCAATTTTGGTGAAATATGGGGATTCTCGGGTAGACGCTGGCGCACGCGAACAGACATAAGAGTATTTAAGTCTGAAAGATAGATTAGCGGAGCGGATAAGGAACACATCACACTGAGTTCTGCTTTGATAACTATCTTTGACCGGAAAATGATTATCGGATATTTTCAGAGCGAATATATGGTCCAGATTAGACCGGGCCCATCTGTGAAAAAACATAGAGGACAAAGATTGTCTTCTGGGTTAACACGTCAGTGTTGAACAGTGGCATAATTCATTTGAATGCGTGACTGGCTGACCTTGTTCCCACTTCCTCTGTTCAAGCGTGTACCCGTGAACTGTAAACGTGATTCCTGCTGCATAATATAAACTTGTTATTCCGTGACCAACAGAGGCAATAACAAAAAAGAAGCTTTGTTCACTAGCTCCCATGGGTATGTTCGCTCGCCCAAAATCCAGACATAAGTTGCAGTGGCCTTCTAGTTTACCCATTCGTTGTTAGACCAATGGCGATCGGCACTTTGTGGCGCGCGATAGATGTTCGTTCGCTCGCAAGCCGATCACAGTCGGTTCAAAAACAGAGACACATGAAGTTCAGGGACCTCCTGCTCACTCAAACACCAGGATGGTCAAACAGGGTGAGAATTTAGGATTGTCCCTTGGCGTGAACTCAAATGCATACAGTACTGACGAGACTCAGTGTGGTCTAAGATTACAACTGGGAAACGACGGTTGCCAGTCATTGTGACAATGCACCAAGTAGCTCGAATTGAAAATACAAATAATTGGTATTCTCAACAGTGACAGAAATCGGTACAAGCCGAAGCGCTTTGCTCTTAATGTTGCCAAGGCAACGATTTGAGATAGACTACCGGGTTCTGTAGGTTTGGTTTAATCAGGGCCGTTCTGAAACTACTATTAGACTGTCCGGTTACCATGACGCTATATAAGGGTGAATAGTTTCAAACGACCGCCAAGCAAAATACTCCATTACATACTGGCACGTGCGAGACGTGTGCGCGACGCTACCAGGAATTGTGGAAAATTAAGTTGCAGTGAGATACCGATGTGTAACCAACAGAAAACGTCAACCCTTGTAGCCATAAACACAGTAATCTGAAAGTATCTTCAAAGACTGCTCCCAACATAGGTACTAGTCATTTCCCCAAATGACCAACCATGGGACGCGAAACGCACTAATCGCCATGCATATGTACGTATAGATATACGCATAGAGGTTGGCTGAAAGTTCGTCCGAGTATTAAGGACGCTAGTTGGCTGTATATTCTGCCAACGGTTCACCGAATGCTTCACATGCAGAAATTGGTACATATCAAAAGGAGCGCCACAAGTGCTTGAATTGATCGTTTCAGTATAGGTTCATGCACTATTTCTCATCGAACCCACCCATTTGAACTCTTCCATTTCAGGTCACATGATGTCAAGATCGCACGCAAACATTTCACAAAGTAACACCGACCATCAGCAACATTAAGCATCACAGTCGTATTACCCGACACATTGAGTATCGATACGAGGTAGACCTGGATATACGGAAACCTAGCTTCACTGCTGAACTAAGTCGATGGGTCAGTCTTCCTTACTACGCCTTAAACTGTTCCTATCAGCTGTTGAAATATTTGGTATCGCATTATCATCATGGACAGCACGACATCAACGTTCAACACTGATGCTTCGCTGCCGTACAACCATGATTTATGTGAAAGCTTTATTTTGAAGAAAAGAATAAAGGTGGACGGGGAATGGACTTAGTGCTAGCGTACTACAATCATTCCGAGTTGCCTACACCTCCAGTCACTCATTCAGACAATCTGGGTGGGAACTGACAAGAACGCCATTGATATCGATTATCAGCCATACCTTGCAGCGTCTCCAACTAGGCGCAGTTGGCATCTCGCGGTCCCTATCCTGGAGGGCGAGTAGCACCGACAGCACCCAAACGTTTCGTAATCTCCTTTATACCCTTCTGCCAGGTTAAAGGTTGGCCACCTCTCTGCTTCCGTCATTCTGAATTGGGCACGGAAAACAGCACTCTCTTTGGCAAACGATGGTTAGGCATACGCAACACGTCCCAACCAACGCAGCTTCTGGTGCTGGACACATTCTTCAATGGGAGTACCCGTTGCACAGCCGAAAACTCGCTTTTTAGTTGTCTCGTTACGGATTCGCCGACATCAACCCACACGAGCTATGGTTCTGAGACAACGATTGTCGAACACCTGAAAACGTCTCAGTTCCGCTGCTAGAACAAGCATACAACAAAACAACCCGCGCTGTAGCCTGATACACACGTCCCTTGAGATTCAGGGATACACCGCTTTGACACCATAGGTGTCTCAAATTGGCGAACGCGATCCGAGCCTTGCAGATTCGTGCATTGACCTCATCTGTCACACTACAATCAGAACTAATACAACTTCCAAGATACGTAAAACGCTCCAGAACTTCCAGTGCCACTTCCTGGATTGTAAGTGGCGTGTTCAGTGACTGCATGTTCAGGAGCATGACCTTACACTTTGTGGGTGCAAAGTGCATACCAAAGGACGGGATGACTTTGATCAGCTCATCTATAAACACTTGCGCCTTCTCCTCCTCTTCGAAGGCGAGAACGATATCGTCTGCATATTTCAGATCGACAAGGTTTTCGTCAGAGGCTATTTGTACACCGGGGTTTTGAAGATTTTCCAGCGTTCGTCTCATTATCTCATCAATCACGAAAATAAATAGGAAAAGAGAGAGTGGGTACCCCTGACGGACAACGCTTTGTGTACGGAAGCTTTTGGAGAGCTCTCTCTGTATACTGTCACACGTCCGGAAGTCTGAGAATACAAAAAACTTAGTATGTTCACAAATATCAGGGGCATTCCTTGATGGTCAAGCGTTGGTATCGCAGGGTGATAAGGAAAAAGTGTAATTAGACCTATATACGGAAATCAGAGTAGTCAATGTACCCGAATTCTGTACGCGTCGGTATGAAGAAGAACGGAAGAGGCAGGAACGGTTACAGCAAACCTAAGGTCATGGTCTGAGAAATGAAGACTTAATGAAGGCAACGTTTGAGAGGACAAATAAATAATTAAAGCACTGAAGATCCGCCAACTCTGCTCAACAGCGGAGCTTTCCGGAGTTTTCACACCTTCATACCTGTGTATTGTTGCTCGGAGGCCCAGAGAGTATGGCTGTTAGGCCCGAAAAATCCAATCTGATTTACAATGTGTTGTTTCAGGTTCTTGCTACCACAGATAAATGTGACTGGGCAGCACGGCTAAAAGCGTGCAGTAGAATTGGTTGGATGGGTGCTTCTAGGTGTGCACCAAGGTCCGTGGGCTAAAGGCACATGTTGTCTGGCGTGACAAGCCGGGAACAACACTTCAGTGAAGAGATATAGTCAAGTACGCCTTTGGGTAATGGATTGATAATCGGCAAGGATTTTCAACTTACCTCCATTCGGCGACGGGTGATTAATAGTCTATGTTGTAAATAATGTGGAAGAAATTTTTCCGACAGAAAATCGACATTATCTTGTATCAAAGATTGTTCAATCATTTTGCTCAGGAGCGCCCTTATGAACAGGCAGCACAGTTAGAGTGGTTCCCTCAGACAGGCACCCATGAAGGTAATTCTAGGGTGTTGAGAAAACCAGATATTTCACTTACAAAACCCGGCCCAATGTATGCGACGGGGTCCGTAACTTTCGCCTTATGGCTAGTTGCTATGCCATCGAGACCAAAGCGCAAAATTGACCTCGCGCCATTCCATGCCTAAATGGCTCGTCCTGAAAATATATCCATAAAATTCCGAGAGAAAAACCCACGTGAATTTTGTGGAACGATGAACTTAGTCAACCTAAAATCCACAGTATGGTGTTTGACTTGAAGATTATCTCACTAAAATAGCAACAAGGAATCCAACATAAAAAGTACTCCACCTCTATATTAACTTTCACACCCTGGTTCAACCGCAAATCCATCGACTGCGGAAATTCGTTCGATAGTTGCACCATTCTCCCCAGGAGCCAGTCGACGCCAATTACCCAAAATGAAATCTCATGAACGAAGTGCATGGCTCACCACCACTGGTCGTTACACGCTGATTTTCTCCTACATCGGTGCATCTGTTTCTTTGTAACAGTAGACGCACAGGAGACCATTATTGCTGAAACGAATAACCTACAAACCTTAGCATTCAAGGAGACAGTATCAATTAACGCGGAGCCGGCAGCCGACAGAAACAAGTCACACAGTTCGAGGCTGGTCGTCCCAACACCAAATGTCAAGGGACACGAAAACTACGTGGTTAAAAAACAACCCAACGCAGTGAATAGTAGTAGCCAGCGCGAATTCGTTTGCAATCAAAACCGACCACATGGTTGTTCACTTCTTTGATTCTCAAGACGCTGCTGAATTTGATTTACATTATTTACCAGGTTTTTCCAGGATGTTTCCACACTTATTTCGCAAAACACCATGAGGTACCACCGAATACAACAGGATCTATAAAGGAAGGCCACGTGGCCGACGCTGCGGAATGCGGCCTCACACTCAGAAGAGAGTGACACTGGTTCGCCGATACTGTTATTCAGATATAACAAAAAGCAGCAGTAAAACAATATAGTTTATGTACAATGTGAACCAAAGGCTCTGCTTCTAGGAGTGGGCGCGTCCTTGTTCGGGGAATACTTCGGCAAAGTCCTCAGCCCGACGGAGTTTCCTCATGATGGTTGGGTTCACACTAGCCATTTCGGCAGTCAGCTTGACCACCGTATTTGCTCGAAACATTGACATTAGCTCCAGTTTGACGGCAGCGGCTATATCTCTTATTGTGTTTCCACTTGGTCCCAAAACGTGGCGCTGAAACAGAGGTGGAGGAAACACAACTTCAGGCTGTGCATTCAATGGCTTCGCCAACGGAGGTGTACGGATTAAATGGGTTCCGGGTCATTTAGAGATAATATGATGTTAAACATCGACATAGTGCGAGTGCTACACATCATTCAGCTGTAGCACCCTTTCGGTGCCTAACTGCTATGCCACCCGAAGGGAGCACGAGGGCTGGGATACTGCCAGATTGTTCAAGCCTGGACAGGGGAAGTCGAGATGCAGAGGTCGGGTTACATTATAAGCCCAAGTACATATCAGCAAACGAGATCAAAATAACGCCACCGGATTATTTTCAGTTCGTTCCCTATGGTTCAAAATGTGTGGGGATTAAAGAAGGAAGGAGGAATAGTTTGCGTTTGCGCCGGAGCCTACCTACCTTACCCTATGTCACGTATAAATATTCCCGTGAACCATGAGCCTGGCCGCAAATTAAATACCTGTTTTACGTTGTTGGTCGAAGAGAGTCAGCTACTTGAAATTCGAGATTCACGTCTTCCTGCTGCTCTACCGAAATAAAGACGATGTACTGAGGCTTCGAGGCACCTTAATAAGTTCATTTTACGCTGTTACTTAATGATCATAATGCATTCAACAGGGATTTCTGCAATGCTTGAAGATTACCAAAGGGAACCGGAAGGTCGGATTATGACATCTTATTCCAATACGCTGTGTTTTGACTTTAAAAGTTTCCATGTTATACCCCACATGGCGCTCAACCTTTTTACTATCTGAGCCGGGTTTGTACTGAAAATCCAGGGGCCAGGGGCAACCTGCACGTGAATAGTCAGAAGATCGGGCCGCTTGCCGGTCCGGCGTCAAACTGCGCTCTGAATGGTCGTAAATGTGGACCCAACGGCCAATGATGGACGAGTATTCACTGTATGCCGGTTGCCCTTGGCGCGTCCAAAAGGCTCCCGAATTTCCAGAATGCTATCGCTACATACACTTGAAATATGACGCATTGTACACGGGTTCATGACCTCTTTTGGGGCGTTAATAAATTCTGTGGACTCCTCAGTGGTCTTCCCACTAGGGAGGACCAGACCGAGAAATGAGCTGCGGCATTTTCGTTACTACACCTCGTGAGCATAGTGCGAAAGGGCGAAACAAGCGACTACGATAGTCCTAAATCGAATGCGTCCAGAGGTTGTTCGCCAAGTTAACAAATGTGTGGAACATGGTACTCATGGATACCGAATTGTTTGTCAAGCTTGGTAAGTTGATGGCGCCGCCAATAGAGGAGGTACCATTGGTGGATGTACGATGTCTACGGGGGACTATCGGAATTCCTTTTTATTGCTCACTCAAACCGAAACTATAAGTGATACGCAAAATATACGAGGGAATATTTCGAATGCTGAAGAATAAATAGAAAGTTACTATTCATTATTGAAAAACAGCAGCTAAGGTAGAACGCCATGAAATTCGGACATCATAACAGTTCAACTTACCAGATGCCTTTCACTGCGGCACTGTATGCGGGCGTGTACAAACACCCGGTCATCTCCTTCATCACCAGTTAGGTTAGCCTTTTCACAATCGTCAACCACAATTCGGACAGAGTAAGGAATTTCCTGACGCAGCTGATTTAAACAGTGAGCCCAAATGCACATCCGTACTAGCTCCGCTGGCTCCTGATCTGTGACCAGCAGAGGCGAGAGCATCCAAGGTCGGCCTGGGACAGCTTTTGAAACCAAATAATCCTATAAAAGATGAAATATTGATGTAAACACCATTTTCTTTGCACAAACTGTACACCTACTGATGTGTTGAGGTTGTTCAAACATCTGATATAGTAGTGGGAATGAATATAGATATGGAAGTTGCACAACCAAAGATAATGAAGAGATGAATTAAACGTCTCTAGTAAATTGTACTTGTATATCCCCACTAGGAAAGACTGGTGGCGTGCGGCACGACGTTTTTTTGTTCTCTTAAAAGAACTATATAGAATGGTCCTTCCCAGGAGAAATCTCCTTTGTTGCCGAGGGGATCAATGTACTCTGATCACACGAATATTTACCACTGAATGGACAAACAAAATACCAAAATCAGTACTGACATTGCTAAGTCACAACAAGGGTCACTTCCATTTTGAATACTACTTAGTACAGAGGTCAACACAGCTTTAATGGATATTTTGGCGAACACAGCCGGCGCTGACAGATGCATCTAGTGCGGATAGGTGTGCTATGGATGAGGAGACATAAAGAATCATCCGCGCTCGATGGGTGATACGGCCAAAATCAAGAAAATGATCGGCTCTTTTTGAGAGGGAGGGATGTTGGCATGTTGTTCACTAGTCCACTAGTAAAGCTCGCAGGACAAAAACGAAGTGGCCTATTTAGAAAGGAGGTTTCTATTCGGGAATGGGGCAGTTGAGCTAAACCACTGCGTCTTCCAGTTTCACCACAAAGAAAACCAGAACTAAACGTGCTTTATGAAAACCTAGCTGTTTGATTGTAGGAAACTCTGAAAATAGCCTCAAGTCTTAAGCAGTAACCGACAGAATACGATATACACTATACAGACGACCACTTTAGTCAGCAATCCACGGCTAAAGACCATTTCAACGGACGGAGATATTTTTTGTCCCACATGGTGAAATTCCGACCATAGGACCACTTTTACAGGACAATGCAATGAGCGTAATACCTCAAGCAAATCGCCATCAATTTCAAGCCCAAGAAGGAAGGCGGGAAAGCGTCAACCAGGTTCTCCATTTCGAGACTGTTTCTGAAAACTGGGGCGCTTCAAAAATACTGCTGATAACTAAACTGGGACAAGTGTGTGTGATAAGTACTGCCATTCAGATACTTAGTGACTAAGTTCTACTACAAAGTCCCTCTCAAGTAAAGGGAGCTGAATCAAGAAAGGTCTCAAACAAAAAAGGGACGTGTGAACTTTAAATTTGAACAGCTTATCACAGTATGTTTCGTCAACTTTCGCACTGAATTTGACCTCATAAATCGTGAACTACTGCGAATAATTCCTTCACAACGCACTTTTATATCACCAGTATCCACTACAGTGAGGCCTCCCAGATAGGCGCCGTGCAGCAGCTGCTCAATGGGAACGGTGCTCTTCAACCTGGAAGTCCACTGGTCATCGGAACCAGCCGACGAGAGATACTTTGCTGTTCAGTTAAGTGCCCTAAGTTGAACAGCGGGATAACAATAAACTGAAGACATCGCTCCTTCGAGGTGCATTGAGGAAGAACTCCGATCTATATTGAATCGCATAACTCAGCATGCGGCACTCGTACGAGCTTTTTTTCCACCTGTGTTGATGGGCCTACGTAAATTCCCAACATGAGACGAAACCAAATTATCTTCAAATTATTGGGCAACATCTTGACTCCTTCAAAAACGACAAACAGTGGTTTAAACATCAATTACGCGAGAACGACAGTGAGATTTTCAAACAGTGCGTCGCCTTCTAAACCACACTGAACTCGGAGGATGACTTAGTATTTGGCTTGGTACTGCGTAAGGCGACATAGAACATCGCCTCCATGTGGCGGTCTACGAGACTCGTCACAGGAGGCAACGCTATCGCATTTCGCTCAGAGCTCATCGTCGGTCGCCGCAGCATCCGTAAGATAGAGTTCTGAGACTAACTCGCTCAATCAATAGAGATGAACAGTTTAAAGCAAGGAACCATACTGAACTGACAGCCTGTACATGGTGTCCCTATCAAGCATGATAGGAGCACCTTAAGTGATCTGTATTCAAGGTTTGTTGTCGGAACAACTTGTATAATGCTATTTTAGTCAAGAACAGCCCAACTTGTTCGCGTAGCGGCAAGTGCTCGCTTAAAAACAATACCTCTGGTGCCACAAAACGAATACACACAAGAATGACCCAAAGCAATCAAAAATCGTAAGCTGATATTAAAATTATTCCGCAAGGCGTACCCATGCTACTAGAAATAAGGAACAAAGGAGCCCCAGTGCGTCATACCTTCTATTGCCTTGGGCTTAGCGATGAAGCACATGTAAGTCGGGCATTATACATACTGTGCTGATAGTGGAGCGCAAATGCAATCGTTTACACTAAACTGACGACTGCATCCAGTCAAGATGCAGCAAAAAGAACAGTAAACATTTTGTTGGCTCAGAAGAACAACCTTCTTTATCAACAAAACCCAAATCAGGGTACATTTTTTGTATTTAGCTGCCACGCAACCACGACGACAGAACAGTGCGAAAAATTCGCGGTTTATCCGCTCCACGACAACATCAGTTCGAGATGAAAGGTTTAAGTTGTGGGCCTCTCGGCGAGGAGCTCATGGATGGAAAACAGAACTATTTAGAGCCTCGAAAAAGGGTGATATATAGCAGCCTCATACTGGAAGATTTAAACGAATTAACAGACATAACAATAGAGATGATCCAATCAAAATCGAATGGTTGCAGGATAACGGACAAAACTCACCCGCAACCGGTCGATTCCATCACCGGTAGCAGAAGAGACCATGAAAACCTCACTGAATCCACCCCAATCAGATACACCTTGGACTGAGCGGGATATATCCAGCCACCGCTTTCGACGGGCGGCTACCTCCTCACGAGTGGCAGACTTCAACATCAACTGTTCTTGCAGCGTCTCCAGCAATGATTTTAAGTAAATGTCATCTTTATTGGTTTCCGTCAAGGTTTCAGTTTCACCCATTGTTGATACCATCTCCGGGTTCTCCAATTCACGAGAGATTTGCATTTCGGAATCAGACGCACGACCACCTGTTTCTGGTTGGCAGTTGGCAAAGTAATCATCGATGGCAGCAAGTTCCACGTCCGTTACCGTACGACCTCCAAATGAGGGATTGGAAGTGACTGAAAGGTAAACAAAGACAATCACGTGATGTCCCCCCCACCAAAAAAAAATCGAAATCGATACCTTTTTGAGCAGATAAACTCGAAATATGAATATATCACGTCTTGGAAACAACCCTTCTTCAAGGACAGCATTGTCATCGTTGCCCATGATGTCTCTCGTATGAGAAATGAAGGCATTCAAATAAACCTGTTGTATCCTAAAACTAATAAATGAAATAACTCACCACTGGTGTCCACAGAGTCCGCTTCATTGGTTCTCACCTCGGGAAAACTGTGCTTTGGTTCAGCTGATATCAGGTTCACCTGCGTATCATCGCATACCGAAAGGCCAAGTTGTGAACGCAAAGAGGAAAGATGTGTAAGCAACTTGTTTGCTTCTTCATGACACACGGGCGGTAGATAGGCAGCGATCACTTCACTAGGAGGTTCCAATCGGGGAGTAGATGGAGGCATCTTGGCTCGTTTAAGAAACCTCGACTCGTAGGCGTCCACGTGGGAACGCCGGTTCCGCACAATACCCCCTGTTAATCTGCGTGTGACTTCTAGTAGCCGCGTTGGGTTGTTGCGTGCCTTGTCAATCTGCCATAGAGTAAAGTGGCACAAAAACCGATACAACAAACCTTGTTCAACACCAGAACCGACTCCTTGTCTTGGAAAAAGTGCAGCGCTTTGACAACCTCCTCATCGAGTTCTTCGCGAGATCGCCTGTGAGTTACGTCAACCACAACAAGAACTGTAAACATAAGGAGAACAATCACTATACTGATTACCAATCACACGAATTAGGGGAGCAAAATAGTTGGATACACACACCTACATACGGCACACTATTTCTTCACTAATGATAGTGAAAAAGTCAAAGAAGCGCGGCTGTATTAGTTGTCCCAGACAGTGACCACCATTAGTGAAAGACAACTTTTGAATCAGGTTGCATACAATCCTCTTCGTTATGCAGAGTGGACAGAGTAAATCTATCCAACATCAAGTATGTTCATGATTACCAGTGCAAAGTCCACTAAAGGATATTCAGTGCCTCCCAAAGTGAAAAATTTCTTTTCCTGTAAATCTGACCTCTGATTGGCGAAAAATTCACCAGACTCGCTGAATGGTAATAGTATGAATCTGAAGTTGCGAAATCAGATGGACTGGGTCATTAACTACAGACATTAACAGAAAGGTACTGTGTTACATCGGCTGCCAAAACAATGATAGTACATGTTGCTTCGTTTAGAAAACCTCTTATTTGAGGCCGACTGGGTTGCTGCCTCCAATGAATAGCTCAGCACTTCCACTGACCTCCCGCACCAACAGAACACGTTTGAACCCACAACTGGTCATGACTGGATCTATAAATGAGCGCCTTGAGCTTTGGTCTTCAACAGTTTCTGTTAAATACGACCATATCTAATTTATCAGAAGTAGTGTTAAGGAGAGATTACTTAGTACGTGCCGTTGCACGCTGCTGTTTGAATTATCTGTTTGGGTATTTACATCTCCAAACGTTTTCCTTCTTATTGGTTGTGTACTGATCATAAACCTCCCTAGGCTAGTGGTATGCACACCAGCCGACCTATACTACTTAAATAACGGAGGCCCCATCGGCAGATAAAATTCTGTCGCACATCGGACCATGGTAACATGACAGCTTGAAGATACTTTTAGAATGAAAGCAAAAATGGCATTCTACCGGAGAGAGAACAGTTAGGGAGGGGCAGTACTGTGATGACAACCATTCCGTCTTAGCACAGGACCTATCCTGCACATGACAATCCCCACATCCTCTTTCCCATATTACGGATGCACGATGTCCCATTGCTGATTAGTGGGTTGCAATCTCTTCAGAGGATGGGGAGTTCGCTCTTTATTGGTTAGAAGCCCCATTCTAAGGCCTACACCTTGCTCCAGCAACTGGAAGTTCACCGGGTACTCACTCCCCTCAGTATCGAACGGAGAGTGAGTGCTGATGTTAAGTTGCATCCGAATTTCACTTTCTATAGAACATGAGTGTAAAATGCAGTGCTTCAAAATACGATTGTGTATTACTCAGCTAACCGCATTCATCAACCACATCAAGAAGCAAAAGTTTCATCTGCCTTTCAGTCCTACAGTAGCATCAGCGAACACAGAAGCAACTGTCACACTGTGGGAGGCTGAAGAGAAAGAGCGATATGACTGAATGTGGCCAGGTCAAAGGTTCACAGCGGACCTAAGTGGGTCCAGGGAAAGGATTAAGAATTGAAATGCGTCTCTGGTTGAAGTGCATCCATTGACAGGACTGCTTAAAACGCGTCTATTGCGAAGTTAGTGCACCTCATCACTAAAGCACGAGGCGCTCGTACTCTAGATAGAAGGATGGTGAAGCAGTTCTAAACCCCAAAGCGGTGCATACTGTTCGCTCCATTGTGAACTCAAAGAACAGGACCATTGACACAAAAAACAATGGTACCAGGTGAGAAAACATCAATCTTGATATGCTAAAAGGATGGAAATTATTTGAATTTCCGTATAACATTTGTGCCGTTCGACTAAGTTAGTGAGGGCGGATAGTAAACTGCGTGACACCAGAAATGAACTGGTTTCAGAGGACACAAAATCAAGATACTTACTGACATCGGACTCGAAGATTGCAGAATGAGGATCTCGTATGAAGGACTTCTCCAAGTTGAAACTGTGAGAATCTCATATAGGAGGCGCAAAGAGCCTTACCTCCAAGCTTTACTACTGTTCACAAGTCCGGGTAGATCCACAAAAACCTAAAACAGTGAGAATAGAATGTGGGTGGAGTTGTGGCCGAAAGCAATGTTAAAAGAACTGATACAATTACTACTGTCATAATAACACTACTAAACAGACATCTATAACAGACCCTGGAGACAGGGTAGCTTGTGTAAATTCCTTCTGATGCGGTCGCGCCAATTAGCCCTCGTGCGGATTCATCATCGCCGACTGCGTGGGGAGTGGACCCATCACCATTATCATCAGCAGCAGCTGATGTCACGCCTACGCCACAGGTGATGCAGGTTCACAAAAGCTGGTCTGGCCTTCCCAATCCGGATGGAAACATCATCTTTCGCGAGACCACCGGGACTGATACAGCTGCCAAGGTAGACAAACTTGTCTACTACCTCAATCGGCTCATCCGTAAGCATGGGGTTAGGGTTCGAGTACACCCAGTCTTGCAGCGGTAATTTACACTTTGCAGGTGTGAAGTGCATGCCAAACCGTGACGCAGAATTATTTAGGTTTTTTGATCTTGTTTGCATTACGACGACGTCAGATCCAAGAAGAGCTATGTCGTCTGCATACTCGGTAGCTGTGAGCAAACGTCGAGGGAGCACTTCGACCTCACAGGCATTAGAGGCTGGTAGTGAGTCTTCCATAATCGTATCAATGACGAAGTTGAAGAAAGGCGAAAGAGGACAGCCTTGTCTGACACTACTTGATGTGGTGAACTCAGGCGAGAGCTTCCCGTAAACCCTAACACGTCCGCGACAGTTGGCGTACAGCACCTTAATGAGAGTCAAGGATTTATGGGGAGAAGCTATGCTCCACAGACACTGACATAATGCCTGAGGGTCCACAGAGGCAAAGGCAGGTTTCAAGTCAACGAAGACCACCACTGTTGATCGGTGCAAGCAATGTCGTTTCAGAATCTGTCAGAGGGTGAAAATATGATCGATGCACCCTCTTGCAGGACGGAACCCAGCTTGGTTTTCACGGATCTGTCTCTCCCTGTGTTCAGTTAACATTCGAAGAATAAGACCAGAGAGCACCTTCGATGCCACAGCTACCAGGCTGGTGCCAAGGTGGCTTTCACACAGTGGGAGTGGACCCACGGACTAGGAGTACCCAATACACACATTTTTAACCTAATAAACTGGACAAATATTGAAACTGGTTGGTGCACGTAAACGACCTCACCAGCCAGGGGAAAATCCTTCCATGACTGGGTTATATACTTTACACCTGCTTCCCACCTTATCTCACCAGTTGGTCAAAATTAGCCCCATCCTCGTGTAGATATATTTAGTATACCAAACTAAGCAAAAGCTATTTCGTTCGTAAATACAGATGAGTCCGAAGAGGCGTCAAAACATAAAAGCCTTTTCGTTCGACCTAATTTTTTATTTTGATTACTGATGATCCCATTACCTACTAAGGGAACTTGCCTTGGCTGCAAAATGTTTTTAAATTTTTTTTTGCATCGTTAATGAAGCACTATATAGCTGACACCACAAGTGATGTCAACATCACTTCTGATGAACTCTGTTAACGCCCAACTTCAGTTAGCTCTCTTTCTACTGTATTCATCCGAGAAATTTGAGCAATATGCTCCACACAGAACTTTCAGACACATTCGAACACTTTTCCCTTGTAACTTGAGTCAAACTTCGCCATAATAGGTCACTAGTGGTCAAATACAGAATAGTATCTGATTTAACACATAATTCCCCAACAGTACGACCGACTGAAAAGCGTCACCCACCACACTGAATGTTTCATGGAACACATCAGAGTGAAGATATAGCTAAACCTATCAAAAGGACTTGTCGTCTCTACGTTTGGATAAGTCCATAAATGACAAAGTTCGCTCATCAGATGCTGAGCAGGGAGTTCTTGCCTTATAATCCTATGTTGTTTAAGAAATGGCGTCGACCAGCTAGGTTCGACCGTTGAGGTAAACAGACATTAGTATCGATGAAAATTAGACTAGAGTTTCGAGGAGCACTGTACAACAGTTCTATCCGTGCTAGGAAAAATCGGGAGTATGCATCTCAGTTGTCCGAAGTAGTCCTAGTAGCCACAACACTCGGATGAAAGTTGAACACTATTGGACGAAGAATGATGCGACTTACGTTGTACCTACAGATGAACGAGTGTAACTCGTCCTCATCCACGCAGAACTATGCTCCAGCACGCTAGTGCTGATCAGCTTTTCAAGTTCACCACCATTATTGGATCAACTGTAGTTCGAGAGTTTGACTCTTCACTCAATGACTGAGGAGTTGAAACTTTCTCAGGAGTTATGAGACGTACACTGAAGGTGATTATCAGCAAGGATAAAACAGTTGTACATTTTCCTTAGAAGAGTTTCACAAGATAAACTGCAACTGCAGAAATACCGTAAAAAGCTATCTGACATTGTTAACACTCCTTCAATAGATAAAAACCAGCCAGATTAAGTTAAAACAAGAAGCTCTGGTACGAAAGCAACGATAGCTCAAAACAGACCTGAAAGCCCAATCCAATGGAACAATTTATCAATCAACCACATTGGTAACTTAATTTTCAATAAAGACCAAAAATAGGTTGTGGTTGGCGATGTGTTGAAATAACGGTAGGTTCAAGCATTTGGGTTGTTAAGAGAACATTGTGTGTACAAGAATCGGATGCACATCCACAAAAGTTTCGTTATGTACTTGAGAGAAAATATAGTATTAGTCCAATTTGGGGTACTTAAGTACGCTCAAGCCATCGCTAAACGAAAATCCCGGTGACGTCGAATGCTAACATCGATTTCGACCACAAAGTGGATACTCGAAGAACGGTTCAGGTAGCTCGTGCTCAGACCCTCCAAGAACGCACATGAGTGGTATGTAGATGGAGGCAGGCGGAACGTTTCTGTGGAGTTTTGAAATGACATTCGGTCGTGTGTTTTAGTTGGCCTCTCCATTGAAGATACACTGCGTCCCTATCAAGCCCGACAACGCATGCTTTTAAATAATCGTCCTCGTGCACCAGGGCGAGTCTGATGTGTTTCTGTCGATCGTTCCAACACACATTGCTATGCGCCTTCTCATCGCAACAATCAAACACACCTATCCATTTGAGATCCTTGGGCAGCAAGTCACCAAGCCAATACAGTGTAAAGTGAAATGTAGTCAGCCACAATGTCGAGAATGAAGTTCATATTCATTGATCCTCAATCGATGCTATCAGGCAGATCATTTAAATTCAAACCCCTGGCTGGCTTCGCTGCTGAACGGGGACGACGGGCTCGGAGTCACCCCACATAAGTGAAGCAATGAGTGGACAACGAGGAACACCGAAGCTTGAGACGACAGCTATTTAACTACGGTACTAGAGATCCATCGACCAAGCTCAACAGCAGAGCTCGTCAGAGGTCCGCTTCCCATTGTGGGCCGGCAGATGGGTGAACATGAACTTGTTAATGATAAACATGGATCTCAGGCTGGACTGTGCGGTGGACCATATGTCAATGCACACTACATGAGCTTGCATGTTGTGGTCATGGTAAGATAAATAGAAAGTGCGGATAAGCAGTACGATGAGGAAGACCATAATAACTCGAACCGAAAGGATCGACTGTAGCACACGTTTAGCCCGTTCTGATTAACAGTTTCGAAGGCGATATATATATGTATATATGCATACGGTCCCAGAACGCTGTAAACTGAAAGACGATTTGAACTGACAGTTTACTTCCGTGAACCATAAAATATCAGTTTCAACTGAACGATAATGTAGTCCTGTCACGCAGATTTGTTTCGGTTGGCCACCTCGTGATGACCCACAGTTAGTAGGTTCCACAATGATAGTGAGGGACTGCAAGTGAATCGAAGATGTATACTGTACAGAGAAATCGATTGGAGCTACAATAGCTGGAGTAGTGAAAACCTCTCAGATTTGAACCCTCTGCCTTCCCCCGGACGCAAAAATGTTGTCAAACTCCTATAGCCAGGGAAAGGCGAAGTAACAAAAGTGGACTCACCACTTGCACATTGTCTTGCATCAGGGCGGCCATTTGCTTCGATCTGGTTGTATGTGCTTTGCCAGCAACAGCGCACACGCGCCACTTGACGAGCATATTGACAAGACTCGATTTCCCTGCATTCGGACAACCGATGACGGCAACCTTGAGAACACGGGCATCTGGAGGAGTTTTCGGCTGTTGAAGTAGTAGTTTTTGAAAGTATTCCGCTTCAAATAAAAAGGAATTTCGCCGCATGTCACAAACACCAAGTAGACTTGGTTTGAACAGAAGTAGGTAGGGAACGAAAATGCAAAGCCTAATCAATTTCCAAATGTTGTGTGTGGAGATTCAGAGCAGTGATGTAGATAAGCATACACCCTACATCTGCACAGCAGGCCACTCGACTGCTACCTGGATATTGCGTGTATGGGCTGTTGGCGGCCCACCATGTTAATACTGGAGACAGAGATAAGGTTTTAAGGAAGCTCTTGGCTTGTATATTTGGTGCCCCATCAGAAAGACCGATGACATTCATCATCGGATTACCAATCGGACATCCATTAGCAAATAGCACTCTGCCTTCATCCAAACTTGACCACCGTCGCGCTGGCCGTGGTACCAAGCATAATGGGTTGTTTGGGTAGACGGTGAGAAAATAGCTATTCTTTCGGCGCACAGGCATCAACGTAGCCAAACATGACTCTCGTTTGAAACAGACGTCTGCTATTCAGCAGGCAGGCACGATTGTCTTTTCACTCGAGAAGGATAATGCTAACAAAGGACAGTCGTAAGGCTTGATCCGAACCCGGTGTGTTACTGACCGTGGCCGGGTTAGGTAACTACGGTAGAAAAATAGTGATGCTTACAACAAAGACCTTAAGAATATAGTCCGCCTAAAGCACAGCCTGTTGAAACCGGGCGCCCACATCTTCCCCCTCAAATCTGTCATCTAGAAGAGTGATGTAAACACCCATAATAAGTCCTCTTTTGCAGATAGACCGCAAGCGATCACACCTTTCTGATTGGCCACTAGGTAGGTTGGAACGTCCGAGCATTGATGGATCAAGCTGGCAAAAAGATCGTTTGTCCTGATTGGTTGCAACGGAAAATACGATCGTCATCATAATCATCAATGACAGCAACAGCAGACGAGAACCGTGGTGCTTCACTGCCGCACAACCATGTTTGTTTGAATAAATTACGTATGTGGGTTGGAATACTGCCAGGGTGCCCAAACCTAGGCAGGAGGGCTATTAGGGTCCCCAGACAAAACCGTTGGCTCAAAAGCTTAAGCGCAAGGCAGCAGTGGTTGGCTTAAGACCGTCACGACAGCCTACACTTCCAAGCAGCAAGTCACCACATACGTTCCAACGCCAACCTGGAGGACCAGAAAACTGTATTCGTCAAACCTCTACCCACTGACCAAACAGGTATGAGAGGATCTGTGAGGGTCACACTTGTATTCCACAGTACCGCTGAATGGATTATACAGGCGCACAAACCTTAACACCGCGGTAAGGCCCAGTCTACTCGTGACGGATAACACATGAGATCAGGAATAGAAGTGGTGGTGCATAGTAAAATACGGCTCGCCGATGAAGGAAGTGTTCACGAAGGTATTTCCGGATGCACAATCACTGGCTACCCGACAGGATAAAAATAGGATCACGGCGTTGGTTTCGCCCTGTCCGACTGCTGGTAATTGAAGAGCACGAAGCACTTCCTATATTTCTTACCCATCCGAGAAACAAGGCTAGGAAGTAAAGACTCGAAACAAAATGAGTCCATAACTCAAGTGCACACGGGATGAATGGTGGAACAAAGCGAGTAGACAGAAGAATTGGCTGCCAGGTGGTAACAAATAATTTCACGGTTCTTTGGAAGCCACGCAGGAGACAAGCACCAAACCGACTCAAATTCTCCAGTACTGTCACGAACAGAAATAAGTTATGGCACAAACACCTTGGACTTTTGAACCGACTGACAGGCATCAGTTGCAATGCAGCAGATAGACAGCTTCAAAGAGCGGAAATTATGCCCGGAACTTACTGAGGCTACGGACGATGCACGAAAAGCCAAAGCGCATTTGTGGAACGACAAGAAGTGTTCACAACAAAAACTCTTGAAGCAGAGTAGCGCAAACTTTGAGAGACTCACTTCCTTAATTGACCAGCATCATCCGACAGAAAAAAGGAAGTAATACTAAGACTCAAGTACGCCTTAATAGTGTCATTCCATGAAGAAGGGAGTAAAGCTTCATCTGACAACTACAGAAGCATCAGTCTGCTGGGCTGCGCCGGCAAGTTCTTGGCACGATGGCTACTCAACTGTCGGCCTGCTGAAGTGATCGAGGCAAACAGGCCCGAAGAGCAACGTAGTTTTGGTGCTGGTCGCAGTACAATGGATCAGATAACTGTAACAAAACAGCTTCAAGGAAAATCCCACGAACATCTCCAGCGTCTGCATGCACCTTTCGTGGACCTCACAAGGGCTTTCGACTCCGCCAACCCAGTTTTTTTTCCAAATGCAGCTGTCCGAAGTCTGTGTGGCAGAATGAGAGCAAATGGACCGATTTAAAGTGGCTTTAAAGTCCTCACTGACGTAAAGCAAGATGCATGCTTGTCTTGCTACCCCTCAGTCTGTATCTGGCGCCATCGTGAAAGCGGCTTTAGAGAACGACGACGCTGGCACACAGGTCGAATATCGACTTCGTGTAAGTTTAATCAGTAGTAAACGTTTTGGTGCGAGGAGTGTGATTCAACAGGTCCACATCCTCATGTTTGCAGACGACTGTCCACTGTTTGCAAATACTCATGAGTTGTAACGCCTAGCTGAGAAGTTTGCGACTGCTGCTACTCGGTTTGGCTCGTGCGCAAACTTGGAGCATTTCGTTATGCACCCAATTACGCCATATGGAGTCTCCAGTAGCCAATTGAGCGCCATCACTGGAATGGAGTTTGTGGACTACTGTACAGACTTCTGATGCCTCGGAAGCACACGGTCTGTTGACTTGACCGTTCATGGAAAATTTAGATCTTATGTTGCTAAAGCTGGTGTGCATTTTGGCACACTCGAAAGACGGACTTCTGCAACTAGAGACCACGCTGTACGTCTACATGGCGGTATTCGTGTCCTCTTGCGTGGCAGCGAACGATGATCATGTACCGGTGATACATCCGGTACTTGATCAGCTTTTATATCCACTTCCCGAGGCGGATATTTGGTATCAGTTGGACTGAAGTGAGCACGTTTCGACGGGATGGAGGATGCATGGACCATATACAACCGGCTACGATGGCCGGAACATGTTGGTCAAATAACAGAGAACAAGATTCTGAAGCATCTTTATGGCCAACTAAATACTTAACGGACAAAAACGTTGGTACATGGTAACTTTGGTTCAAGGTCTAGAAGCTATCAACGAGGAACTCGTGAAAATGGAAGCAGATGCACAAGACGGCATGGAGGAAACTTATATTAATCGGAGCTCGTATATTCACTGATGAACAATTTTGAGCCAGAGAGTTGAGGTGTGCCTGTTTGCTGAACCTGGAGGAAAAACAAGCTGGATCCGCAGCGACAGTGGTCTTGTCTGCACTGGCCTCATTGAGCTGATTCGCTATCAGCGGACACATGGCGATCCGTCGACAGACGAAGTAAATCTACCAGCTCTATACTCGTTTTGTGACGCTGCAAACAGTTAAGCCTTCAACGATGCTGTTAGCTGTGACCACTGGTGCACAGACAAAACCATTTATTGGCTAGCACAGGCTAATGAGTGGTGCGGGGCGCAAGGTCACGATTCACTTACACTGTGGGTTTCAACTTGATCTGAAAATCATGGGACACCAACAGGACATGCTGATGGCTATAGTAGTTTTACATTGCTCATCAGTTTCTGCTGCTGACAACTTACATCTATTCCGTATGTAATTTATTGTCGTATTATGTTCTATTCGGTTCATTACATAATAATGGTTCTTATTCACTTCGTGTATGTGACCGCAAACGAAGCGTTCTGACATTCCGAACATTCCAGAGTTTTAGGCCTACAGGGTACGGGAAACGACTTTTGGTTACCACCCTACATACAACACCGATTATTGGCCAGAAACCTCGTGTGACTGGCAGGTTTGAGCCCCTGGTGTGGGTTACTGGGTGATTTCCATGTTTTCATTGTAATGGTCCATCCATAATGTACTTCATTAAAAAATATAAATTGCATTGTATGTGCATTTCATGCACCTGTCTGCAACTGATCCGACTTAACACCTTGAACATCTCAAAGCGTAAGGCTTGCAGCGGTGTTAGAAGCGGCCATTAGATAGCCCTATGTGT
>SJOL01005301.1:0-12333 GCA_004794785.1 Opisthorchis felineus
ATCCACACCCGCTCTGTGTATTCATTCAGCAAATTTTCACCAAATGTTCTGCGTATAAGCTGACAACGGATAGGTTATGTTCAGCTTTCCCTAATTTTATATATGTATATATATATATATATATATATATACTTACAGTCCCTTTTCTGTTATCGGGAGTTGTATGCTTCAAATTTGCTGACAACAACCGACAGCATAAACGATAACATTAACTACGTAAACATCAAGATAAACTGCTTTGTACTGAGCAACGTGGAAGCATCTTCCCAAGAATTCTCGGTGGACTATGCTATTTCCCAAAAGTCTCCTGTCATCGATGGTGAGGTTGACGGTTGATTAACACAAGGAACTGCGAGAGCCGATTCCACATGTTTTATTAAAAGGCCAATTGACATCATTTATAATGCACTCATATTCTCAACCCAAACGGTAATAGCGTTTCCGGTCAAATCATTCAGCTCCTTGACAAAGACAACTACCACCCAAATAGACTAAGTTGCTAGCTCTCTCCTGAATAGGAATCGGTTGGAAGCACTTCCACAAAATACCGTTTATTTAATTTGGCATCCATTACTATCCCTTTGGCGACTGCGGGCAAATACTGGCACTGCACTAATAATTCACATTGTATGTATGAAACTGTTTTACAATGATAGCTGAACCGCGGTAGATTGCGGATTTGGACGGTTGAAGTTTTCAGGTGATTAGTGGAGCACATATTAGACAGAGATTTGGTCGGGTTGTAGACTCCTTATTTCAGGTCTGGGTAGCAAACCAGTTGTATTCCGAATATGTTTTAAACTACAAATAATTTGAGGAAGCATTTCACGTAGAAAACCTTTACTCGCTTAGTGTCTTCAGTCCACGAAACTAATAATGGATTGTGAAACTCGCAGACCAATATATGACCATGGAGCTGCATTGTCTTTCATACATCCCCAAAAACGTTCCGGGCGGCAAACTTCCGTGACACCGAAAGGAGGAGGATACGGATCCATATCGTCAGCGAAAATCGGTTTGGTAATCCCACTTTCACGCATTGTACGCGGTGACAATGGGTTGAATTTCCTTGCATTTTCCCCTGGACATTCCCTAGGTAGCGTTTCTTATATGGGGGCGCTCTCATGTTGCGAACGCAACTCCCAAATCAGATCACTGTTTATTGGCTATCCCTCGTGTATATAGACGTTCAGGTAAATTTGACGGGCGTATTTATAACATGTCCTGATACGTGCGTGGTGCATCAGTTCGGTTACGAAACTATTTGAAAACTATCCGAATAGTTACATTAGATTACGGCAGACTAGAAAAAGCGAGATTGGAGTTCGCTTGTAATCATCCTTGCTTTTCATGCAATCGCAAATTACTCACGGAAACTTTGACAGAATAAAATACACGGCATATGCACATCGCCCAAGAAAAAATGTTATCGTGCGTATTGCCCAAACCAACCATACTTCCACGACAATATATCGAATGGAATATCAAATGGTTGGAAAAGCTCAAACCTTCAAAGCTCATCAGAACATGGAATTTGATCGATGTCAGTAAGCAAGCTTTTGAATTCCGCTGTGGATCAACATGTCATTCAGTCAGGTTCCGACGACTGACACGGTCGAATGCGCAGCTGATCACTAGTCAAATGCAAACACCACCCCCTAACATCTTGATGAGGGCTTAAAACCTTACACCGTCAAGTCGCAAAGATTTTGCGCTGCTGAAAAGGACACCGTGCCACTGAATTTACCCCAATCATATAGTTGCACAATACACGATTCGATACGGAATGGCTAAGGGAGGTCACGCGTTTTCCATCTGATTCTGATCGATTTGCTGCTGACGTAGTCCAATTTTTATAAATGCCATACAGGTGAATCTTTTGTGACGAGGTCCACAAATGTATGATATATGGCCAAACTTCGCGCATTGGGAATACACGCGATTTTCGTGCTTTGAACAGCTGGACAGAATCCATCACATATAATTATCTGATCTCCCGTTTTCTAACAGCTTATTTAGGTCGAACATTATTTTAGGCACACGACTTTGTGATGTACTTTTTGCATTTTATATTAGCGTACAGAGCACGCATAATAGCTTCATCATTGTCCCCGATCCACCATCGGTCATACAGCGCTTTCATGTTACTGAAATCAATGAAGAATATCCCAAGTAATTTATATGAGTTCCGTTTCTTAAGAAACAACGAAAGGGTGCACGGTCCGCTACGATGGTTCGGTGATATCATTCAATACAAAATACAAAGCAGTTGGGGGACAACCTGGCTCGAATTCGTGGTAAGTTTGCGAGAGCTAGAGATCGCCCGGCGCAGTAGAGGCGGATCATTCGACGGCGCTGGTCTCTGGTTGACGTCACCTGAAAGACAGTGGATTATACATGTCAGAGAAGGGGAAGCATCATAAACCTAGATGGTTACCTAGCTTATGTGTAACCGTTCTAACAATGAATGAGCTTCTTCAGCTCGACGGCGGACGTTTGTGTCTGACGCCCAGCTGCTATTGACCGTCATGATAATCCACACCGCTCAGTCGATGCACACTTTACTCACCGTCTGGCAAATTAGCAATATCACGAGCAAGTATCCAAAGCCTCCCAGCAATGCAACACTAGAAAATGGGTGTGATTATATAACCACACTATAGTTGATGACTACTTATTAGTCTGCAAGTAGTTCATCAATACAACCATAGCTAAACCGTTAGTTGCTCAAAAACATATCAACCCACTCAGGTGAAATTTGGGTTGAATAATGCGAAACCACTGACATTTATATACGACGGATTAGGTTAGTACTTTTGGACGATGGTATTGTGTTATTACCTTTTGACCCTTCAACGAAATACAGGCATGCCTTTCCGTGACGCAAGATGGAAGACTTTTATTGGCGCTTGTGGCCAGCGGACAATCGTTTGCTCGAATTCACTGCGTGATTGAAGCTGAGGTGCTGACTGAATTAGCTTCGCGACCGCAAAATAATAGTCACGGTAAAGCGCGCCACAGATTGATTTGAGAAGCTGAAGTAGAAGCATTTATTCTCCCGTTATATTTTACTGGCGGTACACCCGTTGGGAAGCGAGGGCTTGTTTTTCCAAAGATATCAAATTACAGGTTACACTTGGTACATGCCTACCGGTGTTAGAAGTAAAGCCCTTCGCTGCAGAGTTGTTTATTAGAAAAACGCCAACTAATCGATTACAGACTATTTGACCGGAAGGTTAAACTCTCATTTGCACGCTGGCTTTAAAAACGGAACATCCATCATCCTCTCGAACGCGTCTACTTGAACTCTCCTGGATATTCATTGACCATCGCACAATTGCAAGCAAAACTCCAAAGTAGTTCCACATGTTCCTCAACAAATCCCACCTTCCATTAGATCAAGGCGAAGTTATGAGTACACACACACTACTCGCATGCGTCATCAGCAGTACCGACCATTACACTCCTTCACCATTTAAAGGTCGCTTGCGTGCCACTGATTTCCATTTACCTCCGTTAGGTCGGCTAAGGCAGCTGGTCTGTTCGGCAGCTCTTCTGGTGGATCGTGCCACTTCCGAAGCTGAGTCCCATTTAGTCTTTTCGATCCTCGACCGTCTTGAATTGTATAGACGTCTCCCCGGCGGTCCGTAACGACAAACGGACCTTGCCATCGACTGCCCAGATTCCGCAACCCCAGTCCACTCCTTCCAGGATTCTGATGATTCTTCCATTTAACCTTCGCTTATGGGGAATGGCCGTGCCTTTCTACATGCCGTTTTCTGTCTAGTCCTTTCCTGAGCAGCAGACAAGTTTTCTCGAGTTTTCCAACTTTCATCTCCTAGCTCCTCTGGAGACAAGTGTGTTGCCGGCCATAACCCAATTTCCTGATCAACTGGAGAGAGCGGTGGTCGACCGTACTTCAGCATGAACGAGGACTTGCCTGTGGCTGGCTGTATGGAAGCCATATGAGCGAGCAACACCATCGGTAGGTTCACTTTCCAATCACCCCTTTGGCCGCTAGCCACTCCTTTTTCGTTCGGTTATTGCGTTCTGTAAGACCATTTGTTTGCGGGTGGTATGGTGCAGTCCTCAGCCGTCTGATGCCCAGCTTCAACAAAAAACTCCTAAACTCTTCGCTCTCGAAGCAAGGCCCTTTATCCGTTTGAATCATTTTTGGCACCCCGTGGTTGGCCACGATGTGACGCATTACCACTCCGCTGATTGTCGTCGCCCGTTGGTTTGGCACGGCTGCCGCCTCGACCCACCGCGACAGGTGTTCTGTCATCACCACGATATACTGATTTCCACTGGTTGTCACCGGAAAGGGGCCCATGACGTCCACAGACCATAACTCGCCGATTTCTGACACAGGAATGGGTTCCATGGGACTGGTTACCCCTGTCGTATCCCCTTTCAACCGTTGGCGCCGCTTACAGGACACCACATAATCCATCACCTCACATCTCATCCCGGGCCAGTAGGTCCTCTGCCGATGTAAGTCGTATGTATTTGTGCAACCTGTGTATGCCATTTCGTGGCATTCGACGATCAGGTTCCTTCTCAAGCCGCGGGGTATTACGGGCAACATGACTCTAGAATCAGTGTCGTTCCGGAAAATAATGCCAGCCTCACTGAGACTCAGCCTATCTAATTCCTGGTCTCCGTCTCCGTTCTCAATATTCCTCCCACCCAGCAAGGCGACTGCAACCTTCCGTAACAAAAGATCCTGCCGTTGAAGTTACACCAACCTCCCGGAATCCAGTTCGACGACGAGGCTATTGGCACCGATCATCATCCTGGGGGCCACATCTTCAGCCTCTGGTCTTGACAGCCAATCAGCCAGGTGATTCTCCTTCCCTGGCAAGTGCCGGATCGTAAAGTCGTACTCTTGCAACCAGAGTGCCCACCGCGCGAGCTTTCCGCGAGGATCTCTGGTGGTCCTGATCCACTCCAGGGGTTTATCATCATTCTCGACATGAAATATTCGTCCAAGCAGGTATGGCCTCCACTTATCCAGGGCCCAGACGATCGCTAAACATTCTTTCTAAATAGTGGAGAACTTCTGCTCAGCGTTAGTCAGGACACGACTGGCATATTCGATAACTCCATGCCTCTTCTTCGGTACAGCGCTGATACCGCGGTCGCTAGCGTCCGTTGCAACAGTAAACATCTCTCCGACCCTGGGCAGTTTGAGGGTCAGTTGCTGATCCAGCATCCGCACTTTCACACGTTCGAAAGCCTCGTGTGCTTCCCCGGTCCATTGGAACTTCCAATTTTGCCCAAGCAAGTCGTACAATGGAGCAGCAATCGCGTTGAAGTCTTTGACAAACCGGCTGTAGTATGCTGCTCGTCCAAGAGACTGCCGCAGGGATCGCTTTGAATTGGGCACAGCACAGTCCTCGATCTAACCTCGAGCTAACCTCTCCGTGACCCACTTTATGCCCCAGCAGTGTCACCGACCACCAAGCAAGCTGTGTCTACGCTTCATTTATCCACAGGCCCGTCCACCGGATAGGATTCAATACGGCCTTCAAATGAACTGCCTGCTCTAGTTTCGAATTGCTGTACACAACGATATCATCCCCGTACACGGCAACATTCTGTAGACCCTTCGTTAAACGAGGCATCAAGCGCCGGAATGTGAACGGTGCTCCCGACAAACCAAACGGCAACCGTCTAAATTGATATTGGGTGTCCCCGACGGTGAACGCCGTTTTCTCCCGGTCCTCCGCCTTGATAGATAGTCGCCAAGTCAAACACCGTGAAATATCGGGAATGCTGGAGGAAATCGAAAATCTCCGCCACCGAAGGGACAGCTACAACCCGTTTCACGGTCATTTCGTTCAAACGCAAAAAATCCACGCAGAACCGATAATTACCATTTGCCTTCTTTACAAGCACAATCGGGGAGTTGTATGCACTGTTGGCCTCCTCAATTATGCCATTTTTCCACATCTCCTGCACTTGCCTTTGGAACTCCTGCTGTAGATGGAGCGGCAGCGGACGGAGGCCGTAAGGTCGAAAGCCTTCAGACGAGAGTGGAACTTCGTGCTCAGTCCACGAGCGGAAGCCGAACGGATCTTCTTCGCCTGTGAACAATTCGGAGTATTCCTCGACCACGGATTGTACTGACGGCATGTTACAGGACGGAAGCTTTCGGACATGCAGCTCATTCACGGCAGTGCTTGGGTAACCTTCAAGCTTGACTGCGCCATACTTGGTCACCAGTTTTCCCCGCTTGAGATCAAAAACGGATACTGTGCCCTTGAGAAAATCTGCCCCCAAAATTGTCTGCTAAATGCCTGGGCTGAAAAGGAAATCGTGCTGCACGCACCTGTCGCCTAGGCGCATTGAGTGCATTGGCAGTCCGTCAATTTTCAGTTGGCATCGACCCACTGCTCTTATGGCTAGCGCGCACGGTTTGTATACAGCTTCGTTCCCTCTCCGTCTCAGCGATACCTCTGCTGCCGTATCAAACAGACAAAGCTCCTTCTTCCCGTCCATCTCGACAACGGCCTGTATGGTAGCCTGTGTGACTGCACTAATCGCAACCCACCCGGGAAAAGATGAGTAGTCCAAAGTTCTATTATGTACAGGTGGTCGGGTATAAGGGCATTCATTCTTCCAGTAGCCATGCATGCCACACCTCTAGCATCGGCTCATTCGAGCGTGCCTCCGCGATTCCGCCTTGATGGCTGCAAGCTGTCCGGCAAGTTGGTCCACGTTGTACTTCATTTCCTCCACAGCTGACTCATCCCTGTTCTTCTGCGAGTGCAACGTGGCCAGTGACGCCCCGGTCAATTCTCGTGCCAGATGCACCAGGTGCTCCACACTCAACTGGCCAGCTGCTCTTGCCAACTGCAACTGGGCGCGAAGCGCAGGCTGCACTCCCTCGACGAACTGTTCGGACAGCAACTGCTGACGCGATACTCCGTCCAGTCCCGGGAAGGCCCGATCCAACAAATGCTGCAGGCTGGCGAAGAACACAGTCGGGTCGCATCCAGGTCCCATGCTGTCCGTCTTAAAAGGCCTAATAGCCTCCTGGCGCTCGGCCGGCGTGTTGAACTCCGCTTCCAAAGGTTCCTTCGCGGCGGCCCAGTCCATCTACCGAGGGCTTCTTCTGGCCGCATCCAGGGCTGCCTTCGCCCGGCCCCAGAGAGATTCTTCAATGCCGCCAACTTACACCTGTCTGTCTCCAGTCCGGCCGCCACCGCAACATCCTTGAATTCCCACAGGAAGTTCCGCACTTCCCATCCTCAAAAAATTGTGGCCACGTGATTCTCATTCTTATCCTGGTCACGGCACCAAATGTAAGGAGGAAAGCCCTTTGCTTCGGAGTTGTTTATAAAAACCGCCAACAAAACGGTTACAGACTATTGGACAGGACGTTTAAACTCACATTTATACTTTGTTTTTAAAAACGGAATATCCATTTTCTTCTCGAACGCGTCTTCTTGAACTCTACTGGATATTCATTGACTGTCGCGAAATTGCAAGCGAAAATAGCAAAGTAGTTCCACAAATTCCGTAATAAATCCCACCTTCCATTAGATCAAGGCGAATTTACGAGAACACACCTACTACTCGCATGCGTCACCAGTAGTACCCACAGTTACACATGTATGCTAATGTCGTGTTGACCATAAAATTTTCCCCAGTTGTAATCACGCTTCCAATTACTGACGGCGTGGTGAAGAGCAACATACGGGTTCTGATTGGGTTCAATGAGAATAGGAGATCACAGTGTTCGTCGAGGCCGTACAGATGAACCCTAATGGTTTCAAGGCCCACTTAATTTGAACAGCTTCAAAAACGTATGCCTAAATGAGCAAGGTAAAATAACCCACAAATACGGTCATTCGTAAATCGCTTGCTCGCAGTAAACTTTCTGCCTGATTTTGCCACTTCGAATAACGTCATGTATGCTCGGGAAAACTTTCTGTTTTTCACTTGGCTTGCGCTTTTCAAATGGCCGATTTATGTCTCATCCGAGAACTTTTTACGCTAAGATGAAAAGGGACCTGTGTTTGTTTTGTTCCAAGTAGATGGCACTAACTTATATCAGAATGTTCTACGCCTAATCGTTTCAATTCAATTTTGTGGAGATTTAGCCGATTCAATCAGTACGAAGCAATTGAGCCTTCTCCATATGTAGCACTGAGTTTCCCGGTATGTAAAATTAACAAAATTCGGGTAGGTGACTATGTTCTGTAACCTCCTTATTAGCGTGGTATGCTTAAAAAAGCCTTGATCTCTAAATGACCCATGATTATCACAACTATCAGCTGTTACAATGATGTGATGGTCGCAGAGCGTACCTACCTGCCACAGATTCACTCAGCCTAGATTTGGTTTAATGGGGTGCTAGCGACGCACCGCAGATGGAAGCGATATAGTTTATGCGTACATATCCGGATTGGGGTTTACATTAGGGAGATTGACAGTAGCTTGCATTCATCAGCACTATTCAAGGCGCGACCGCGCCTCGGGTGACGCAAGCTCCAACGACTGATACGCCATGACTATTTAGCTCTATCCACGGAGACCACAGTCACCATAAACCTGAAGTTACTGGTGATGAGTACCATACTTCGCTGCCAAATACTTGCTTGGCATCTCGTATCTCAGTTGCGTTGTTTCAGGGCATACGTACATGACGTCGGTCGACTGTTATACGCAGTATGTGGCCCGGAAATAGCAAACTATGGAGTGTGGTCAGTTCATCTATTGCGGGAATGTGATCTCTTCCGAAATCGGTCGACCCATCTCAACAAAATTTATCCGGGTTTCCCGCCAGAATCCCGAATTTTCCGAAAATACCCATGGTCAATCACCGAAAACCGTTTCATTTACTTGGAGCGCAACGTTTACTTCTATACCCTGTATACAAAAAATAAGCGATCTTCAGCGTTTTCAACACGACCGTTCACGGAAAATTTAATTCACACTCCCACCACACGGGATGCTCGTTAACTAAATCGGTACATGTTTCACCAATCTAGATGGGAATATCATCTTCCGTGGGACCATCAGAACAGCGGGAAAACTACAAGTGAGAAAATACTAGGTAGTGGAATACCATTTTTTTATTCGCCTTTTTGTTTACCACGCCTAATTTTTCACAAGCTCACGAAACACATAGTCCACCACAACGAAAAAGCTGGATTTCTGTGCAGTGATCTTCTGCTAAGCGTCTGCAGTGGATGCAACACACTGAGATCAATTTTATTTTAAAAACACGCGGGGAGCTTTTACTTGCAATTCATGAAATTTTGATCACTCTGATATGTGTTGTAGAGCAAAGACAATAGGTCATTATTCTGTTTACATTATCGAGACTAAGCAGGAACGAGTGAAAAAAGCGTATTGCTGTATGATTGTACGTGGGATATAGTCCATGTAGCAGTTCTTGACGGCAGCTATGCCATGAAAAGTTCCGACCGTTTATGTAAGATTTAGAACTCCTCTATGCTGTCGAATTTCGCCGGATTCCACTTGTATGCTATAATCTTTCATCGTTTGGTATATTGATCATAGAGGTATGGCTAATTTGCGCATGCTAAAATCGCCATAGCACTGGTTTCGGGTGTATTCCTCTCTGACACGCTTTTGAAGTTTTTGATTTGTCATGAATGGGTAAGCCAACTACAATCCTAATGTTGAATGTTTCGCGTTGGGACTCAACTAACTGTGATAAAATGTGCATTTTCTCGTCTGTCCTACAACCAGTGCATTCCTGTAAGATGTGTGGAGCCAACTGTCAATGCAACATATGAACACCCCTCACATGATGGTGATGGAGAAAGCTAAAATTGTTCGGCTTTATGTAGCAACACTCAGGATATAAAATTCATATAATCTTTGCTCGCGGCGATGTATGTAATCGGCGACTTGCTTGATGACGTAATGCGATTACGTGATACGCGCAGTGAACACACATCCATAGTTTACAAACCTAAGGGCGCCTGGAGGCTGGCAGTCACAACTGGAAACGCGCCCTTATCGACAGTCAAGAAATTCTTAGAATGTTCGCAAAATACCATGCCACCTGCAGTAGAGCCATAAAAGTTAGCTATAATGAAATGTAAACAGTGCATTCGAAAGTAACCTCTAATGGTGCTAATCTGGTGCAACGTGATATTTTTAGACTCGCCGGAATTCGGCGGTTCTGTCACAGTGTTCATGTGATGCTCAACTTGTTAACAATACGCAAAAGATCGTTTTTTTTCGACTTTTCTAAACTCAGCGTTACACATGCTGAAGCAGATGTCGTATAGGTTCGACGGGTCATGACGGGTCACAACTAGATGGTGCATTGCTAATCTTGAAACTCGCCGCTAGTCTAATATGGCTCGTAGAGCATGTAAACATGGTAATTCAGACACAGTCAGTTAGTCATGGATGAACGCAAGTCGTTCCCTAAATTATAAATTTCCACAGACGGATTTCTGCTCATATCTGCTGCGATTCATTTCGTGTGACGGCAAAACGTACTAGCTGCATCCTGTGAACTGATTCTACCTTGTTAAAATGCTGAGAACAACAATAGCTTATCACACGAAAAGCGTTGTAGATAAGAATTATTATTACTTATTGTAACTGAAGAAGACCTTCCACAACCGGACGCATTCCAACTGCTAACCCGAAGCCTTCAACGGAAAAGATACTATTGACCACATAATCAACTTTGAGCCTGTCATAGTCAGCGGTGGTTGTTGATGTGAATAGTGGTATCGGATATGTATCGGATATTTCCAACAGAATAGTGTTCCATACTGTACAAGAGTCAGTCAGAGTTTCCCGTCTCCATCAGTTAGTCATGAGTTAGTGCCACTCGATTGTTTAAAATATTAGGTAGGTCGTAACTTCCAGGAGACGGATTTCGGCTCATACCTGCTTCAAATATCTTATTAGCCGATTAGTGAAGATTTACATGAGAGTGGTGCTCAAATTTATTTTGTATCCAACCCCAAAAACATTGCCCGTTATCCAACACGTACAGTGTTGACGATTAAGTATTCAGCTAACAACAAAAACCGCGTGGGTATTGGTTATTCCAAGTATCCATATGGGCACAATTGAATTGCGCGCATAACCGCAAACTTTAAGCAGCTTGAATGGAGGTTGATCAGAAATGATTCACTGTGAATACACTGGTGAATCAGCACAAAGAGACACTTTTCAAAAGTTGGGACAAAGTGCTACACACCTTATTCGAATTTCCTATTTCTAAATGCGTTTGTGTTAAGCCAAATTTCACACCGACACATG
Source organism: Opisthorchis felineus (assembly GCA_004794785.1). Lineage (NCBI taxonomy): Eukaryota > Metazoa > Platyhelminthes > Trematoda > Opisthorchiida > Opisthorchiidae > Opisthorchis > Opisthorchis felineus. The sequence continues at coordinate 11,272 of SJOL01005301.1, forward strand.
CAAAAGGGCCAGAAGTTGTTCGTGCATATATTTTTGATTAAATGGATATCGGACGGAAAGTCAAAAGTGTTCTCCCAGACAATCATCGTGGACCCTGTTCATTTGATATCAAGTTATCCTAGTAAAACGGATCCCCGAGCAATAACTGACTAATGGGAGACTGTGCTACATTTAAGTCCTGCCAAGCTGTGTCCTGAAATTTTGTCGCCCAAATTACTAACGAAATGTCATTAGGCCTCAAACATCTATTCCGATGTTTCACAGAAATAATGCAGACTGTATATTACTTTATTACCATCGTCAAGCTGCCTTATATCCACACATACTTTGCAAGCTTTCCTGAACTTTCAACATTCCAGTGAATTACCGTCATACGTATTAATCTATATTTTCGACAGTCTGGCAGCAAGCATAGTGGTGTAGTGGGTAACTAGCGGTCCGTCAAATCCCGGCGTCGGTTTCACGCCATGCTGCGACATCTTCCCAGCTAAAGAGTGTTCAGTTCTGTGCACGCTCGTTTAAGAGGACGTGCAGCCACATGTGCGTTCCTATGAATATGAATACACTTGCAAAATATTGGACTTTCCAAACTTCGGATAATGGAAGTGTCCTGAATTCAACGAACGGGCATCTAAATTCTAACCAAGCGAGATCATGCAAAAATACGCAGATGTCAAATATTTGTGCCTATCTACGATCTACGCCGACCGAAAAGAGGTCAGAAGATGTAAAATCCCAGGTGATTTGCTTAAAAGGATGTAGACTGAAAAGCTCCGTGCCTTACGTTCAGGTCTGAACGGTGGTGAGAGAATACGGGACACGCTAAAACAACAAGAAATTAATCTGTATGTATACAATAAGTATTAAAGGTTCCAACCACCTGGAATGGCACTTTACAGGCTGGGGTAAATTGGCAGCAGCATAACTTAACAAAACCCAATTCCTCAAACGAATACTAGTCGCAGATAATTTTCCAACTCGGCCGGATTCACACGGCGTCGTTTACAGCGATGCACGGATTTACCCTTTTACAAAGTACACGGTTGCCTGATACCGCATCAG
>SJOL01005306.1:0-11281 GCA_004794785.1 Opisthorchis felineus
CTTTCCAGATTGTCTGACTGAGGACTTGACGGTGTAAGCACCTCAGAATGCTTGCCACGGGCCAGCATAAGGTCCCTCCCACACCTATGCTTCTTTTCACTTTAGGGCTTCAATTATAATTGAATAAACTTTGAGGTTGTATGGCAGTGAAGCATCACTGTCAACACTGATGCTGCTGTCTCTGGTTAAGTGGGTGACGTAAAATTTCTAAACATAAACCGGTCACCCTACTCATGCTGTGTCAAGAGCAGACGTTTTCGGAGCTCTATCATTCGACTTGGCCCTCGAAACCGGCCCACAAACAGAGGTAATTCGCAAAATATCAGTCGAGCAGCCGGGTAAACTTGTGATTGTGCTCCTTACGATCGGTAACAACATGCATTGCATAGTTGACCCAAGACCGTACAAGATCCTACTAATTTTATAAAAGTCAACTACGAACGCACACGACAACCAGCTACCATCAATGAATGGGAGTTCGTCGAAGGCAGCGATGTGGATACAGCACGATGTATCCAGTGCAACCTCCAACAGCAATAGGAGGGAAAAGTCCTTCTTCACAAAGTAACTAAGACCAGAGAACTCCGTGGGTTGACAAACGATTACGAGCTCTCCTCCGTCAGCATAATCGACCGCGACAGGTTTTAAGAAACTGCCCTCGCTCCCCCCCCCCCCCAAAAAAAAAAAAAAGCTTCCGAAAAAGAAATCGACCGCCAAGAAACAAGCAGAAGGTGCATCATCAGCACATTAGTGTGCAGCACCGATTCTTCACTGCCGTACAACCATAATTTACTTGAAAGACCCATTGTGAAAAGAATGAAAGTAGGTGGAGAAGGGGCTTAGTGTTAGTCTACCACAATTATTCTCTCCAGACACTCACTCGGGTAATTTGGATGGAAACTGACAACAAGAACGCCACTGACATTGATTCGGAACCATATACTGCAAGTCCCCAAACAGGCACAGTAAGAATCACGTGGAACCCATCCTGGAAGGCGAGACAGACTCACAGCATCCAGAGTTTTCCTAATCTCTTTCATAACCTTCTTCCAGGTCAAAGGTTGACCTGCTTGCATCATTCCGAACTGGGCACGGAAAACAGCACTCTATTTGACAAACTATAATTCGGTACTGCACCTTCTGGTGCTGGACAATTCGTGATTGAAGACCCTGTTGGGAAATCGAACACTCGTCCTCTAATTATCTCGTTGCGGATTCCCCGACACCAGCGTTCACGAGCTATGGTTCTGAGAAAACGGTTATCGAAGACCTGAGGACGTCTTAGTTCCGCTGCAGGAATAGGTCAAGTCTCACAGCTATACAACAAAACAGCCCGCACTGTAGCCTGATACACACGTCCCTTGAGATTCAGGGATATGCCGTTTTGACGGTTTCATATTGGCCGACGCGACTCGAGCCTTGGATATTTGCGCATTTACCCCATCTGTCGCACTGCAATCGGAATTCAACCTTCAAGGTACCCAAGAAGCCCCACAACTTCGGGGACAACTGGGATGGTGAGCGGCATGTTTAGTGACTGCATGTCCAGAAACACGACCTTACAATATGTGGGTGCAAAGCGCACTTCAAAGGACGTACTGACTTTGATCAGTTCATCCAAAGACACCTGGGCTTTCTTCTACTCCTCGAAGACAAAAACTATGTTGTTTGCATTTTCCAGATCGGCAAAGATTCGAACTTACCATTCTTATAGTAGTTTGACGGTGCAATTTCCAATCCTATTGTAATTTTACTACTGTTCACCGAAAGATGACGGGTATGCCAAAGGTGCTGTTGTCGTGTTCCAGGACCTTTTTAATAGAAACAATCGAGTCCTGTGGTGTTCAGCGTTGTAATTAGGCATTTGACCGTCTCCGCAGTCATCAAGGTACCCTATTATTGTGTTGGGGTTACTGTGCTGTGTTTACCAGGAGTACCGGTTGAATGCAAACAGGATGCGAAGTATTCTTCACCAGCTCTGTTTGAGGCTGAGCTCCACCGTCATCATCAACCATAACCGGAAAGTCGTCCAAACTGCGGAGTCGGGGCCTCACGTGAGACTATTGTTCCGCCAGTGGGCTGCGTGTGCCACCAGCGTTCTTTTATTGGCGGTCATTCTATTCCGCCAATTGGTTGCCTTTAACAGTTCTCATCCTTGAGACCGGTGACAAATGTACTTTATCCAGCTGCGCCGACACATTAGTGGCATTTACATCCACAGGGGACTAGGACAGCAGCACTGAACTGTTTCATCTGCGTGCACTTTTCGCCCAGCAGTTGCTGATTGATTTTCACAGTGTCTCGCATCGCTTCCATATCCGCTTTTAGTGAGATACTGCAGTCCGTCTCAACGACCAGGTCTCCATCCATGTGCTCGATATGTATTCGAGGTGACCTAACAGGTTTCGTCTGTTCATTCGCGTCGGACTAAGCTGAGAGTGAAATGTCCCCCAATATGCATCATTCCAACAAGCTTGTTAAGTGGTCCCTTGTTAATAAATGTGCGATTCCTCTGAAGTAACCTTATAGTGAGTGCAGGTTCAAAGAGTCCCCAAGTTAATTCCTAATGAATGTAATGTTTGACAGGTGCCACTGCCGTATACCCCTCCCAAGACACCTGGACCTGAACCTATCCGGACGACCGAAGTGGGTCTGATAGTCACCAAACTCACCGATAATAGACCGGCCAATCAGGGCACGAGTTCGAAGCGATCTCTAAAAGTGGGTCTAGCCTGTTGACGGATTCACGGATTGATACACAGGATCGAGGCTTCTGCTCAAATTTTCCGGGTTGGTTTTGTTCTTATCGTTTAGCGGCTGTTGTACACCTGAAAGGCACAAGCGAAAAAAGGGTTTAGCACTGCTGTTTAACCCTCGGAGGAAGGTTACTTCAGGCAACTAGTGCACGAAATGAGAAAAAATTTTGCCTGATGAAAGTGTGCGCTCTGAGCTTGAAAATCTTCTTACCATTTTCCCGCCGAGTGTTTGCTGGGCCAACGGTGAAAAAACTGTTGGCCAAACCCTTTTCAAACAGGGCATGAGTAAGAATTAGGTCTCCTCGGAGGCGACGGTACTCCAGGGGAAAGAGGTCAAGCACCACGAGACGCGTTCCGTAGTCCACGGATTTAAGGCCGGCAACCACTTTCGTAGCAGCCCGTGTCCTCAATGAACCTATGGGGATTTTGCCTGTTCACAAGTCCGCCATTCTGGAAATGAGAATATGTTGATTGAAGGTTGTAGCGATGAAAGGGTTTGTGGGGTGCACGTAGTGCAGGATCGCTGAGGGTCAATGGGGAAGCAGGGGAAAGGTAGCTGCAATCGCTCCTAAAGACACCAGAAGAGTGGTCGCCATACGTCCAGCCTGTGCACATGCCACACTGAAACAACTATGACAAAAGACTTTCTCCCTCAGTCGGCTTGGATATTCGACGACTGTGCTTCCACTTGTTCATGCCGTCGGGTGGAGTAAAAGCCCGATCTTGTCTCAGATTAAAGTGGGCTGAAAATTTTATACCAGACACTCTGGAGGTTTGCGGTGTTTCAAAAGGTACTGGTACATTTTTGTGGAGATTTCGTCCTGCAAGTGGAGCCAATCTGTGCTGAAAAGCCAAGAAGCACTGTACTGCTGTTTCATCCTTATTGGGAATCATCAGCAGTGCGCATCCCACGAAACTCCGGAGAGTCTCGCACCCGGGTTGTTGTCTTTTTTTTCGGACAGCTTCTTGTGAACTAACATCTGGTGCCACCCTTAGTTCTGTCTAGGAAATCAGTTGACTGGGAACCTGAAAGTCTATTTTTCGTGCACTAGCACGTTCTAGAGATTCAATCCATAGTCCTCATCACTCCTTCGATATTTGTCCACTGATGCTTCTCATATGTATTCTGAAATAATCTCCCCGGGGGCTAGTGGCGCCCCCTTTAAGTTACTACTATTACCCTGTAACACTTCCATTAATTGATCGTTTAATTCACCCTCTGATTCCGATTCACCTCCTCAACATGCGCAGACTCATGGGAGCACCGCGCAGGCAGAGTGAAGTTTGCCTACGCAGACCATTCAGGTACCCACAATCAGGTCAACAACGTGATGTTTTACCCATCATCTTGTGCCGCCGAATAACTTTCCGATCGCCTCAAAGGCAAGCGATTCCGAAAAAATAAAACCTTCGGGTTAATCCGTTTACAAATTCCACTGCAGGTTAGTCTGACCGTGTAGAAACCATTACACCGGATTCGTTCTCTAAGTACTCCCACTTCTTGTAAACATATTTCTCACAAAGGAAAATTAATCCACCATTACTTGAGATACATTACCGTGCTGAAAGAACGACTTATTTTGTCCGTACACTCATCCCGCACACGTCAATCCACACCGAGGATAGTGCTTCTACATCCAAGGTTTATCTCATCCCCAAATATCTACTACTCAGCGTCGGTCCTTCTCTTCTCTTCTCATTGTATACAGCGTCATTTCCCGTTTTGTTGTTTCCGTTTTTGCTCACGCAGCTTTTCTTGTTTTGACCTGAACGTAAACCGCTCTTTGACCTTGTCACCGCAGGTGTTGTTCAAATCAACACGTGTGCTTCGCTGTCTTGTGTCTACATTGCCTCGGGTTGGTGTGGACTTTAAGATCCTGTTAGGAAGTGCCACTTCCTAAACCGACGTATACCAACCGGTGTAGTCCCACGATTTGTGGTTTGTAAAATTCTATTGCTGTATTATTTTATTCATAGTACAGTATTTGTCGATAAAAATCCATTTCAACGCTTTGGCTTTTGGGGTTTTTGCGCGTAACTCAACACAGCCTAAATGATTGCCGGAAACAATCAATCCTTTAGATTCCGGACGTATATTGGAATTGGAATTTTGGGAACTTTGGACCCAACAAGACCAGAACACGAAGCGGCAGGCTGCTTCAGAGCTTGTCGAACCCTGAACTTGTTAACTTGGTGAACAATACTTCCAGTATTCTTGTTGAGTTTAACTCTCCTGTTTCTCACCATCCCTTAGTGGCTTGAGACTCTCCCCCTGGGCTAGGCGTGGCTGCTAATGTAAGGTCCAATAGGCATAAAAATCATAGATTCTATGAAAGCTAAGCTAGAAAATGAGATCCCAGAGGATGCAACCCCGATAGAGATGAAAGAGTTGGAGATAGGGAAGCGGAGAGAAGCGTCTCGAGAGTAAATGCTGTTGGGTTGTGAGTACTCTGACGAAAAATGTCGATCTGAGGCAACCGCGAACGCAGGATTTCATCCAGTTGACAGGAGGTCAAGAAATCTTTTTCACAAGTCAATCTAGAGGAGGCAGAATGCCCACGACCGTCTACGAATCTGCGTAGAAAAGGTGACACCACCGGGATTCGAACCGCGGCGCACGGCATTCGCCTTTCTACGGATGATTCGACGCACCTACTCCCGTATTACTGGCATGGACTTCCGATCGCTGTATGGGGCGTACTTCAGACCGCTTCACAGATATGCCAACCAAGGTTTCCACTCAGGTCGTAAGAAGGATATAGCCCTCATTAACCGTGTCCACCGAGCTGCTAGGAAAATGGTTGCCGGCCTTCAATCCGTGGACTACGAAACGCGTCTCGCAGTGCTTGACCTCTTTTCCTTGGAGTATCGCCACCTCTGATGAGACCTAATACTTACTTATGCCCTGTATGAAAATTGTTGAGCCAACAGGTTTCACAACCATTAATCCAGCTAGCGCACGACGGGGACATGATAAGAAGATTTTCAAGCTCAGAGAGCGCACTTTTATTAGGCACCATTTTTTCTCACTTCGGGTAGTTTCTGCGCGGAATAACCTTCCTCCGACGGTTGTCTACGTTCCATCTAGTGCCAATTTAAAGAACCACTAGACGCTTTTTATACAAGTCCCCGTGCTGGCAAGCTGTTTGCCCCGCACTGAGAACTTAAAGAGCAGTGCCACATTTTTTTCGTCTGTGCCCACCGGGGAAAAAGAAGCCACTAAACGACAAGAACGAAACCCACCTGGAAGTTTGGGCGAAAGCCTCGATCCTCCGTGGTAATCCGTGAATCCGTTAATTCGTGAATACTGTTGTAACTAGTAATCTGCCAAAAATGGAACTGGACACTTTTGGCGGAAATCCGATGGGATTTTGGGAGTTTGCGAAAGTCTTTCAGATGAGCGTAGCCAGTCGGTTGTTTGACGAAAGCGACAAGTTGGTGTTTATTGTTGATGATTATTGATATGGGGGAGCAAAAGATTCCATCCACCACTGCGTGTTCCTTCCTGGTGGGGCAGGCTGTGAAAAGGTCATGAATATCCACTGGAGGCAATTCGCCAGGCCACATGACATAGTAACGTCATTCGCGAACGAACTACCGGTTGGTGGGTCCATTGCTCCTGAAGACATGATGCCTTACGATCAAGAAAATTGTTACCTGTGGCCTGAAACTTGGACGGATGCATTATACTGCAGATTTCAATTGCTCAACGAATTTGGAAACCACAGTAAAAAGTCTACCTCGACATTTGCAACAAAGGTGGGCCAAAGAGGCAGACGACGTACTGCTTCCGATTGCTAAGGAATTACTGCCAATCCTCAAAGATATACTCACCAAGAGACAAAGTAGGCTTGGAGCGCTTAGCTTCTACATAAGCCCTCGTCAACATCGTGGCTACGAAAACAAGTATTGTTTGTCCTCACTGTTTACAGACTCATGAACTTGCAGACTGTAAAAATTTTCGGTACCCTCCCTCAGGCCAAGACTCTGCATAGGCTGAAATGCTTTAATTTATGCTTCAACTGTCTGTAACATAATCATGAAGCCATTAATTGTCGCGTCCCTGCACGTTGTGACGTCTCAAACTGCAAGGACACCACCGTCTGCTTCATGACACAGTTGATAGGGAAGAAGTCTATGAAAGCCCACAACATCAACTCAGCGTAGTTGGTGGTCCCGGCAGCTAACTTGGGTTCTTTGCGGTTCAGCTGGTTGGAACAAAGGGCATTGTATTAAATCATGCTTTGTTGGAAAACGCTTCTGATACTACCCTGCTAACGGCCGACGTAGCAAAGCAGCTTGGGTTTATATGGAGGCGACGCGCGTAGCAATATCATCGGTAAGTGGCCCCCTATATCAAGGATACGATGACAGTCAGCCTTGCCGAAAGTTGTGTTTCACGCGTCAACTATGCCTATACTGTCGGGTCACTTCCCATCATCAAGGATTCATTCCCGGGTGATTAGCTGCTAAGGAAATGAACCCATCTTGCGGATGTTCATTGCTTTAATTGAGGTCTCAATTTTGATTGGAACTAGTGTCCCAGCGGCAAGCTGGGTAATTAAGCAACTTCTGGGTTCTCCGAAATGTCCCTACGCATATCAACCGCCTTAAGATTGGCAATTTTCCGACCAGACGCCCCTGAAGGATCCATATGAATATCAGTAAACTTCCTCAGTACGGAACTTAATGTTGATGGCCACATATTGATGGTGTTTGAATCGGATTTCAACGAAAGCAAAGGAACAGAAAAATCAATGTTACCAGATAACAAGAAGATTCGATGGAGTGTCACTATCAGGTGCCGCCGCCTTGAAGTTTTGACTGGAAGAAACCTCCTGGTAACTTGTATGTAGCGGAGGAACACCTCAGTTATTTGAAAGGTCGCTTGTTAAAGGATGATAGCCCCCTAAGACACTACACCAAAACCTTATCTGCTTACGAAAGAAAGGGGTATGTAAGTCGGTCGCTGGTTGGCTCAACGGAAGGCTTGCGCTTCATCTTGCATCATCTTGTCTTCAACCATTGAGAGCCTGGTAAGGTCGGTATAATTTTCGACTGCGATGCGAAAAGTAGAGGTGTTCCCCTTAACGACTGATTATATTACGGACCTGAATTTATTAATGACATCAGCGGCGTGGTACTTCGCTTCCAACTCTATTAAGATGCTTGGTCTGTAGATAAGGAATGCGTGTTTTTAAAAGTACGCTTACCACCGAAGGATAGGGCAGCGTTCAGTTCTCTCTCTACACAGACGGCGACCTGAGGAGATTCCATAGACGTTTATCATCTTAACGTGCACTCGTTTGACCACACTTCTTCCCAGTTTTGAGCTGCTTTTGTTCTATGTATGGTTGCCGATGATAACAGTGATGTTTTCGATGAAAGGATAGTTTCTGCTGCAAAGGAAAACTTTTAAGTAGATGATTGTCGCGCATCAGTTGAATCTGTCGATATAGCCAAACACTGGTTTGTGAACAGTTTACTGTTAAACCTGAGCGGAGTTCGTTTTTATAGGTAAGTAAAAAGCAATCTGGAAGTCTTGAATATCATTCCTATCAGCAAGCAAACATCCAGGTTAGCTGATGTAGACATTTTAGATTCGAGTTCCCACAAGACATTGGGTCTATGCTGGTCTATCAAAGCTGGCTGCTTCCTATTCAAAGTCGATGTGCCAGCACGCCCACCGAACGAAAGTGGCATACTTTGATCGCCTCACTTTACGACCTCCTTGTATTCTTGGCTCTGCTTCCACTTCAGCCCAAACGATTATTACAACGGCCTTGCGAGAAGAAACATGGTTTGGACGAACGCATTGATACAGACGTGGAAGCTTTGTGGGAGTGTTTGCAGTGCGATATACAAAGGGATGAAGAGTTGGAAATACCTCGATGCACCAAGGTCAGGTGTCGCAAAAATATTTTTCGGACACTAGACCCTCCGTACCATTTTATTTGCTTTTCGTATAGCAATTAATCACTTATTTTGGACACCCTATCAATACCTGCACTCAACCTTCCCTCTGGCTCTTTCCCGCCAGAATAGGTTTCCTTGAGTAATAAGCTTTTCAGCACCAGTCCAGCGCAGCTTACTACTAGCTTAATCGAATCAACCGATATATGCCACCACTCCCGTCTTCCTCTAGGCCATTTTTAGACACTGATTCCCCATCATACCTCCCCTCAATGTGTCCAAAGAAGCGCCTCGCAGCTAGAAGGCCCAGTACTCAACCCCATCACTCCTCAGGGTCGGTCGATGGGGCGCTTCAATAAACTTTGGACCACTTGGAAATACTGACCGACTTTGCCCTTCCCTCCCCATTCAGCAGCTCTCTTTCATGTTCATTACTGAAAGAGCCTCAAAAGAGTCAGAAAATTGAAAAAAATTTCAGGGTCAGGTGTTATAGAAACGTTTTTTGGAATCTAGCCCATCCATAGGTCTTTACTAGTTTTTTGTACTGGATAACAATTTATCTACGGTGGTCCCCCAATTAGCTGCGATCACATAGGCCAACGGCTTTCCCCTATTCACTAGGCCTAATCACGTCTGTCATTCTCAGGTCGTCGAACAAGTTCAGTCCTCATTACGTAATCGTTCCTGTCGACGTGCTGCCACTGTCCCACGCTTCCACAGTCCTATCTAAACTACCAGCTTACATAGGTGGCTAAGATCGACTGAGAACCTCGCACTATGATCCAGAGTTTTCCACTACTCTACAGTTTTCTCATCCTTACCCCCCGGTCAAATATTCCTCAACCAACACCGAAGCAACGCATTATGACACCAGTCCCATCGTCCTCTTCAAAGCGGTTAGACCAAACCACACGTACCACGTGCTTGATAAAATCTCGCATCTGCAAATACTGGCAGCCAGCTTGCACACTTATGTGCTTCCACCATCCTGCTCACCCACTCCCGTCCCACCTGTAGTCCCACCCATTCCCCCACACCCACCGCCTCTTTCTGCACCATATCCTTCTCCACACCTCCTGACGATGCGAATGACTGCACGCTTCAAAACTCACTCCGGCTGCACGCCTCCCCGCCAGAGACATTCAACACCCCATAATGAACCTCATGCTCTACCTTCTGCCGTGGATTCAAGCCTGCTTCACCCACTATTCGCTCCCCCACCACCAGTGGTGAATACGTCTTGACCGACTCCGAACACACTTCTAGGCAACTCTACTTTATGTACCCCTACATCCCCCACCCACTTCCCCCTAGTATTGAGCTCCAACGTAAGCGAGGTTAAGAAGTTCCTAATTGGTAAGGTATGCTTGCTAATGGACCCATCGATGGTGCTGTTTACTGCTCGCTCACCGCTGCTAAAAGTCCATAATTTCCGAGCCATTATCGCCATTATCGCCATTGCACGACCAAGTTTGATTTGTGTGACTGAAACATGGCTCTCAGTTGAAACTCCAAACACGGCTGTTTCAATCCCTGGTTATGATATCCACCGCCCTGACACAAGAAACTCAAACGGTGGAGGCTGTGGCATCTATTCAAAATCGGAACTTCGTGCAACTCCCATGGAGTATTCTAGCCTAGAAGGGATTCCATAGTCCATCTGGATCTCCACAGAGCAGACCAAACGACATGTACTAGTAGGTTGTATCTATCTACCACCGCCCCCTCTCCCGCTTCTATTGCCGACTTGTCATGTATTACCTACACTGCACAAGCTCTTCTTCATTCGTCTAAATTTGTTCTGAGTGACTTCAACCTACTGGATATTTCCTGGTCTCCCTCTACGGGCTCTACTCGTTACGCCCCGCTGCTTGCCCAACTTAGGGTAGAGCGTCGGTCCCAGATTGTACGCAGCCCCACTTGTGGCCTGCATACCTTAGACATTATATTCTCAAATGAGGGTTATCTGGCTACGACCGCAGTTGGTTCGTGCTTCCCAGGAAGTGATCACTGCGTCGTTTCGTGCAACGCAGTAAGTTGTGGTGCAACTGCTCCTCTGAGTCATTCTCTCTTTCACCTCCTGTCTCCAGATATTTTGCTAGCTTTTTCATACTTGCTGGCCTCCCGGGACTGGAGCGACTTCTTCCTCTCAACAAACACACAAAGCGTTTGTGAAACCTTCTACAAAAACCTGCCGACCTCTCTCTATCTTGCTTCTCCCAATAAAATTGTTCACCCTGGTACCTCCCACCATGATTAGTTACTAAAAACCCTTGAAGATAAAATACACCGAGCCGGCAGAGAATGTCGGAAGTCTCGGGATTTCTCATTATTACTTCTCATCAGCAAGCTCTCAACTGACCGAGAGTCCTTACGGGTATCCCTCGAATGACGTGAAGATAGCACCATTCTCGGGGCCCCTTCTCGCTGTACCTTATTCAGCAGCCCATTCCATGTCACTCTACCCTAAACAGTCACTCATTTACTTGTCGCGTTCCACCGGCAATAGCTTTATCATCGGTCCTGTCAATGTAGCCGGCCAACTGAAAGCTTACTTTGCCAGCTGCTGCTTAACCATTCATCCCATACTCAATCCCACAATCCCTGCCGCG